>JAODAL010069231.1:0-16453 GCA_025379985.1 Phyllomedusa bahiana | reverse complement strand
GTCAGTTCAAGTAAAATGATGGTTCAATCAACTGCCTTCTGGCACTTTTTAATTTGTGGGTGATGCGGGTTTAAGGGTAAAGCTGTGTACAAGACAGGGATAGTGAATGATCTGTGAGTTTTTTTCTGTGGCTTTTATAACCTCAGTGTATTGCCAAAGATGTAGCACGTATCCATTTGACTGTTGTGGATGTTAATTCCAGCTTCTCCAGCCCTGTTTGGGTGTAAGAATGAAGGTGTTGTTGCTCTCCCATAGACTTTTATGGTCATCGGCGATAATCTATTATCGACTATCGGAAATCGTCTTGATAATTGCCGATATCGACTATCGACCCGATGACGATAGTCAACGTAATCGCTCATCACTATTCATAACCGAAGGTTAATTACAAGTTTTTCTGTTGTTGTGTACTGTAAAATACACGCCATTGTAACACGCTACAAAGCTAGTAATTTTTGGTTGCTCATTTCTTTTGCGCAATTTACATCCAGGGGTTAATTAAGCATTGTTCTGCTGTTGTGGTCACTAAAAGAAACGTTCTTTTTCACCGCCAAAGAAGCAAATTTGCCTGTAGCATAATTCATAACCGAAGGTTAATTACAAGTTTTTTCTCGTTGTTGTGTTCGTAAAATACACGCTTTTAACACGCAACAAAGCTGGAATTTTTGCAGCACATTTATTTTGCGCAATTTTACATCCAAGGGTTAACTAAGTATTTTTCAGCAGTTGAACTTAGTAAAAGAAACATTCTTTTTCACTGCCAAAAAAGAAATTTTGCCTATAGCATAATTCATAACCGAAGGTTAATTACAAGTTTTTCTCTTGTTGTGTTCCGTAAAATACACGCCGTTTTAACACGCTACAAACCTGGTAATTTTTGGTTGCTCATTTCTTTTGCGTAATTACATCCAGTGGTTAATTAAGTGTTGTTCTGCTGTTGTGGTCACTAAAAGAAACATTCTTTTTCACTGCCAAAGAAGCAAATTTGCCTGTAGCATAATTCATATCCAAAGGTTAATTAAGCCTGTTTGTGCTTTTATATTCAGTAAGATATATAGTGTTTTTAAAAGGGACATACAAGTAAATTTTTCCTGCCTATTCCCTATCAGCACCTGAGCTAAGGACTAGCAAGACTTTTCACACTAAGATGGCTGCGCCCTGATATACTTAAAATATACCTTTTGGTACATTAGTTGATGCAATGAATTGAGCGACTTGTCTGATGAAGGTCCTATTGGAACCGAAAAAGTTTATATGGAGCTAATTGGTCGCCATTGCATGTGATGAACTTAAAGATTTTGTGAATAAAGAATTTTGCATTAATTGCTATAACTATTTGTTTGCAGGTGTATATATATATTACTTGGATGAGGAGGACATTGGAGCAGAAGCATTGTCTGGTGAAATGAGTGGATTTTCTACCCAGGTGACAAGAGAGGAGGAGCAGGAGCAGCTGGAGGAGGTAGATGGAGATGAAGAAGACGAGGCAGATGACCCGCAAGCACCGTGGCAGTATACAGTGGAGATGGGGGCGGGGAGCCCCCGGAGTCATTTGGGGCGGGTTTGGCCCCCGCGCAGTTGGTTTTTTCCCCTGGCTATTTGACCCCCGAATTTAGTCAGCACCCGGGCCCAGGGGGAGGGACTTTTGGCTCTCCCCCCTTTTTGGGAACCTCGCTCCCGGTCCAAAAGGGGAGCCCTTTTTCCCCCACCCTTGCTGAGAGGGGGAAAAAAAAACTAAAAATAATATAGGGAAATCCCTCCAAAGGGCCCAGTTGGCTGCTGCCTATTTGCGGAATCGTCCCTCCCCCGGGGACAGGGGTTACCGGGGGGTTCTTCAGCCTTCACGGCTACTGCCGCGGTTTCGGGGGGGAAAGGTGGGGGGGGGTGAGAGTACCAGCCCCATCAGCACCAAAACCAAGTCTGGAGTCATGATGACCCGGTTTCCCTTCACCCGCCCAGTGGGGAGGGAAAATTAAAAAAGTCCAGCAGAGCAGGGCCCTGGAGCGGGACCCTAAACCCCAAAACCAAGTCGGGGGCCTCCCTTTTTGGGGAGCCCCTTTTCCCAACCCCCCGGGTTAGAAGTTTCCGCGGGAAACTCCCGGGGCAGCCAAACGGGAATGTGTGGCTGAAAATTCCCGGGGAGTTTGCGTGGAGAAATTTGCCCTTTGGCCCGGCAATTTGGTTGGGGAAATCAGGGGAAAAGGTGTTCAGTGCGGGGGGGGGCCCAATTGTTCCCCCAAAGGGAAAACCCGCTTGTCCACTGGAAATTTAACCCGCCCTGCCCTTTGCCCAAAGAGGAAATTCAGGCGGGGTTTGGGCAGGATTTCCCCCACACAATCCCTTTAAGGCGTCAACTCCCCTTTCTTTCCTTGACGCCCCCAACCCAAACTGGGGAAAATGAGTCTGGGTTCAAAACAAAATCCCCCTAAACCCACTTTTTGATGCGCCCACCCGGGCCGGGATGCCAAAAATCTGCTCCCAAATTTTTTCCCACCCTTGCCAAACCACCATCTTTCCGGGGGACTAGAAATTTGCCACCCCCTCCCCCATTTATCATTGTGCCACTCTTTGACCTCATGGGGTCGGGCTGCTGTTTGGCTGGGGGCCCTGAAAAACCAAACCCCTGTGTAAATTGTGCCAATCTCGGGAACTTCATGTTTTTGTTTTCCCCGTAAACCTCCACTTTTCTTTAAAATTTTTCCACTTTTTGGGCCTACTATGTTTTGCCACCTCCAGAATTTGTCATTGTGCCCGTCTGACCTCGCTGCTCTGTGGCTGCTGCCGTGCCCTCCACACTGGTTCATTGTCCCAAACTCTGGGGCCTTTCCCCTGTTTTTGCCCCCTCCAGAATTTCATTGTGCCACCCCTCTGACCTTTTTGTTTGCTCCCCTTTGCCCGGCCCCCCCCACTTCGGTAAATTGTACCATCCGGTGGTCTACTACTTTTTTACCACCTTCCGAATGTCATTGTGCCACTGCCTGACCTAATGCTGCTGCTTTTGGCTGCTGCCGGGGGTGAACCTCCCCCACTTGTCATTTTGTGCCACTGTCTGACTTTCATGCGCTGCGGGTGGCTGCTTCCGGGCCCTCCACATTGTGTTTTTGTGCCACTTTTCTGCCCTTTCAGCTGCACTGCCTTTGACCCCCCACTCTCTGTCATTGTCCCCTCTCGTCCTTTACAAATTATTTTCCCAACCTCCAAAAATTTTTCTTTTGGTGCCCCTGTCTGCCTCATGGTTTGCTGTGGCGTTCCCGGGGCCCCTCCACTGAGCCCAAGTCCCACTCTGGGGCCTACTCCTGTTTTTTCCCAACTCCAAAATTTTCTTTGTGCCACTCCCCCAAATTTCGCTGTTTGCCGGGTTCCATATGGGTTTTTGTTACAGTTTCCCCAAAAATTTAACCCTTCTTGAGGAAGAAAAAATTTTTGGCAACTGGGGGATTTTTCCCCCTTTTTAATGTCACATCTTTTTTTTTTACATAATGAAAAAGGGTTTTTTTTTTCCCCAAACCCCCTTTTAAAAGTCAAACCCAAATTTTCCCTTTTTTCCCGGGGAAACCTGAAAATTTTACTTTTTTAAAACTGTTATTTTCCCAAAATACCATTTAATGGGGGGGGGAAACAAAAAAAATTAAATTTGTGGGGGGGGAAAAAATTTATCGGGTTTTTTATTTTGGGGGGAATTTACTGTCGGGCCCAAAAAGGGAACCATTTTTAAAAAAATTTTTGCATTTTGGTTTTGAATTTGGTAAATTTAAAATTTAATTCTTTAGAAGCCCCCCCTTTTTGGGGCAAAGGGGGGGAATGGGGGCCTTTTTTTGGGTTTTTTAATCTTTAATTCCAGGGGGAGGGTTTTTTTTTTTAAAGGCTGAAGTATAGTTTTTTTTGGAAACCATTTTGGAAAAATACATTTTGGTCTCAAAATTTTAAACCCCAATTTCCCAGAATTTTTAAAACTTCCCTGGTTTTTTTTCCCGAAATTTCAATGAAAAACCCCACAAAAGCTTTTTTCCCAATCAGGGTTTTCGGGGTTGGGTGAAGCCATTTATTGTAAAAACCAACTGTGTTTTTCTCTTTAAAAATTTCTTTAATAAACAACCAAAAACATCCAAAGACCCGGGGAACAAAATTTTCACCAAAAACCCTTTGGTGGTTTTTGGCCCTTTTTAACTTTGCACAAAAGTTTGACACAAAGGGGTTTAAAGGGCAAACAAAAGGGTACGAAAACATCCTCCCTGTTTGTTTGAAATCGTGTGTGCATAAAATCTAAAAGTGAGTTTGGGGATCTAACAGTTCTTGCATTTTTTCATCCACCCCAACTGATCTGGATTTTTGAATTAAAGGGGGAAAAGAAAAAAAATTTTGCCCAACGGTTCTAGGGGGAAAAAATTTTAGTTGGAACTAAATAAAACAGGAAAGGGGTAAAAAAAGGGATACCCAATAAATTTGGGTAAGGGCATTCATCAGTTTTCAAACTGTGATCAACAAAGGGAAAAATCGGGGGGCTCTGTAAAAAACAAGACCACGGTCTTAAAAACAAAAAAAATTTTTGGCCACAACCCTCCCCCGGAAAAGGGGTTCGGGAATCCCAAAAAAAAAAAAACCCACAAATAACATCAGCTGAAAATACGGGTTTTGGGAAAAACTAACGGGGGTTGGGGGTTTTTCAAAATGCTTTAATTTGGGAAAACAAAAAAAAAAGGGGTTTGCATGGTTAAGGTCACCAGAAAAAATTTTTTCTGCACAAAAGGCCACAAAAAACTCACTTACAATCAAAAAACACACAGAGACAAGCCCAAAATTATGGAAAAAGGGTTTAATTTAGAGTGTTTGAGACCAAAAAAAAAACCTTTTTGGCCAAAAATAAAAATTTTTTACTTTTGGGGTTATGGTGCCAACAAGGCCTATGATGAAAGGAACACCATTCCTACGTAAAGCACGGATTTGGATCGGTGAATTTTTTGGGATGTGTGGCTAAAAAAAAGCACAGGAAACGGGTTAAAAGTTAAAGGAAAATGAAGGCGCCCCTTATCACAAAAACAGGAGGCAATTTTGTGCTCTTCACCCTTTGGGGGAAAGCGAACAGGGGGAAATGAAACTTTGAATTTCCAACATAAAAACCTTGGGGTTGATAAAACAAGGCGGGGCAGTTCATGAAAAGGAAAAGCCCCCCGGGAAATTTTCGGGAAACTGGGGGGGTTTTTGGGAACAAGAAAAAGGGGGAAAAATTTACCATCTAAAAAAAAAAGAGCCTCTCCAAAAGAAACCACAAAAGACTTAAAGGGCTGAAATTGATTTTTTTAAAAGGGGGCTTTACCCCCGGTATTTAGAACTGGGGTTTTGTGAACTTTTGATCGGGGTTTCATTTTAAATTAAAAAAGAAAAAACCCCAAATTTAATTTTTGACAAAAAAAAGGCTTCCCCCAAACCACAAACCAAAGAGTAAAAAAAAAAAAAGTTTTTGTGTTATTTAATTTTATTTTTCTCTGAAAAGAAAGCCATTTAAAAACAAAAATTCTGCTTGGGGGATGTAAACTTTTGGCACCCAATTTTTTGTACCTTTTTTTATACTTCTTATTTCAGTTTTTTGGGGACATGAAAAAAAAATAAAAAAAAAAAGTTTTTGAGTTGGGGAAAATTTTTACCCCCTTTTAAAAGGGTTAAAACCCACTGAAAAAAATGATTTTTACCATATACTGTAATTTTTGGGTGGGATTTAAGGGGGCGTGGGGGAAAAGGGGTTTTCAAATAAAAATAACATTTTTTTTTCTTTTACTTAGTACTTGTAAATGCCCATAAAGGGGAAATTTGCCACTAAAGGGGGGTCAAAACACTTGTTCCCCTGTTTTTGCAATATGAATATGTTGCAGATGGTTGTACCAACATGGCTCCCTAATTTTCTTTCCAAACCCGGATGAAGGGGTTGTAATTGGATTTGGGGAGTTTTGGCAGCCTTTTGGGGGCCTTGGGGTTGGATCTAAATGGTTAAAAGGTCCCAAACAAAAACTATCTTTTATCTGAGCTGCTAAGGGCAGGGGCCCCCGCTGTAATAAAACTTTCAGCTTCCTGCCTCTGGAGGAAAGGGGTTATTCGCTGTATATTAAATGTTACTTAAGGAATTTTAAAAATTTTAGTTTTTTTTTTTTTTTTGACAAAGGAAAACCCGGAAAAATTTTTTTTGCTGCCCAAAAACTGCCCGAAAACCGTGTCCCAATTGGGGGATACCCAGGGCCCCCCCAAAGAGTTTATTTTTGGGACCCCCTTTGCCTCGCTGTCTCCACCACCTTTTATGGTTGGCCCCCCTCCCGCCCCACTTAACTTAAACAGACCGATTTGAAAGAAATTTTAACCACCAAATAATCTGTTAAAAAAAGTTTGGGGCGTGGGGGTTCTGAGCCTTCTCACCCAAATTTCAGCCGGAAACAGGGGTTTTTAAAATTAAAAAAAGGGGAAAATGTATGAATTCGGTGCGATTAAAACCCGTTCGAAATACCCTTTAAAAATTAGTAGAGACTTTCGGCCGAATGTATGAACCCGTTCTTCTTCAGTTTTATACATACCAAAGGCGCAGGGCAAAATGTCCCAAAATGAAAAACTAGGCAGAAAGGGCCCTTTTAAAAGTTTGGTTGGCTGTTATAACTGTTCGGCCCCCAAAATTCTGGCCCTAAGAATCATTTTAAAAAATGTCTTACTTCTTTTAAATGTGTTTGGTTTTCAAAACCCCCCCCGAATTGGGCCCCAAAAAATTGGGCCCGGGTTAAAAAATTTTTTTACACACGCTAACAAGGGGGCTTATCGTGCCAAAGTTTTTTGGGGAAGGTTTTTCCCTAAAATCTATTTGGGAAACTGGTTTTTCTTAAACAGCTTTTTTTGAAGCCCGAAATTTTGGGCACAGCCCCTTTTTAAAAATTTTTACTTAAAAATTCCCTCCCTCACATTTTTATATAAAAGAAAAATAAAATCCAAAAAAGCGGTAAAACAAAGTACCCGGGGTTAAAAAAGCCCCCTAAATAAAATTTTCCAAAATTTTACCAAATTTAAAATTAAAAACACATAAAAATCGCAAATTTCCCAAAAAGGCCCCAAAAAATCGATTAAATTTAAATTTTTTGCCAAAAAGCAACTGGAAACCCAAAACCCCCAAAAAAATTTGTGAACCCCAAAAGTCCGGTTTTTGGGGGTATGGATGCTAAAAGGGGCCCCGCAAGGGATAGCGTAAAAACCAAGCCCAAGAAGTGGAATCTAAGAACTTTCCCCGGGTTTTTACCAAGAGCGGGATGGGGCTTTGCATGCGGCGGGAAAATCTATCCAGGTTTGCCCCACCCCCGACTTTACTTGCCCTTTCGAAAGGGAGCCCCAGGTAGGTGGTACAAAATCGGAAGGCCCGGGTAGTAGTCCGGGGGGCAAAGGGGAGGGGTTTCGGCAAAATTCCGGGCCCAAAAGGGTTTGTGGTGGTACACAGACAGGGAAGGGCGGGGCCCGGCAGGGAAATTTCGTGGTCGAGGGAAAGGGGCAAAATTTTTTTTAATCCGGTAAAATTTGGGGAAAAAGGCCCTTTTAGGAAACCCTTTTTAAAGGGTTTGGGGGCCCTTAACAAAGGTCCAAGGGTGCCAAACTGGGGGTAGGGGGAAGGGACCTTTTGGCCCGGGGCAAGGGAAGCAGGCCCCCCAAAAAGCGTGGGACAGGTAAGTGAACCCCGAAACCTCGGCCGCGGCAAAAAGGTTCCTATGCCCCAATGCTGGGCTTTGGCCCAGCGGGGGGCCGCCCCCAAAACGGGGGCAACGGGAAAAACGCCTTTTACCCGGGTTTGGGGGGGTCGGGGGGGGCACCTGTGCCCCTACCCCCCCCTTTGGCCTCCCCCTCTTTTTTTAGCCGAAGGAATCTACCCGAGCAATAACCCCCGGGGCCCTCAAAATCAGGCCGGTATATAAAAAAATTTTTGTTTTCCCTCAAAGGGAGGTAGCCGCCATTAAAAAATAATTAAAAATTTAACACCCATCCCTTTCCCCCCCCAATTTTTTGAAAGCATTTTCCTTTTTTCTGGCCGCAAAAGGGGGATGTGATGTCATTTAAGTCGCCCCGCCGGGGGCGGGTTACTTTTGACAAATCCTTTGGGCCCCACGCCTGAGGCCCGGCAATGGGAGGACGCGGGCGTTTCTGGTTGAAAGGGGGGTTTAACACAAACGCTCCCCGGCCCCTTAAATACCACGGGGCCCCCTGGCGGGGCCCCGAAAGGAAAGGGAAAAAGGGTCAACCGGCATCCCCCTTTTGGGCAAACCCCGGGGCCTCCCGGAGGATTTCACCCATCCTCCCTTTGGGGGAGTCCGGGCACTGATGAAAATCTACAAATTTTGGTATGAATTTGGCTTGTGGATTTCCCTGCAAGTTGTTTGCAGACTTGGGAATATGAATCCAAACAGTGAATTCTAGCAATATATTCAATGGAAGATCAATATGCCTTTCCATTGCACTTTGCAAACTTTTATTTGATTTTTAAAAACCAAGAACCCAATTTTTTTTGCTTTTCCGCCCAAAAGGGAAAAAATTTTGGGAAAGGGGGGCCCCCCCTTTATTTCATTGGTTTAAAAGAGCATAATGATATGTTCACACGGCCGAATGCACCCAAAGTATTCTCCGCAAATATGGTTTTAAAAACATAAGCACTTTTGAGTGCTATGATAAGCTGGGAAAAATGAAGTGTTTTGGGTGGCGGGGGCCCCTAGCACGTTGAAGGTATTTAACTTTTGAGCCCCCAAAAAATACAAGCACCGATTCAAGACGTTCAGTTTGGGGGCCACTTTGATCATCGATATTTGAGGGCAGTGTATATTGCCAATGGTTAAAATTAATAAACCTGTAGGTGTATAATAGACAATACCTTCACAATATTGCAAGTAATAACATAATAAATAAATAAATAATAATAATAATAATAATAAGAATAATAAATCCATTTGAAAAAAACCTTCATGTGCATTTGTACATTATCAAAAGGGAAAGGTTTTAAAAACCAAAAATCGGTTCGTTTACTCACCCTTATGGTGAAAAATGCAAATTTCTTTAGAATACCTTAAAAAAATTTTTGAAATGTTCATTTTCAATACAGTTCTTTCCTAAGAGCACCCTGGAGTATGTCAACATATGTTCAAACTAGGCTCTGGGGTTTTTCGTTAAAGGGGCTATTAACAATTCATTTATTAACAGTCAGGTGACTAAAATTGTTTAAAAAAATTTTTTGTTTGACTTGGGGTCAAAAACATACCCTTTGGAAGTAAAACCCATTAGTATCACAGCTTCCCAGCAAGCCTGGCCCTTGGGATTCAATGACCATGGAGTTTAGAAGCTGCCAAATATGCGGTACTTTCAGCTCTCTGTATCTCTCTAGCCAGAAGCACTGAATCCATCAAAATAGATAGAAATGATAATCCTGCAATGGGATCTGTAGCTGCTATTGGGGATATTCCAGGGCTTTACATCTGGATAGAGCAGCTGCCAATCAAACCTATCTGTGTCCAAGTGATGCATTGTTCCATTAATGCAGGTAACACAGCGACAATCGTCATAAACACTCCATACCTGTGTAAGCTGTCAAGTGAAATGAAACGAGAATTGCTGTAGGACCATAATAATTATGAAATAATCATAACGCCAGTATATTTATTGATTTACACTTGACAAGTTGTCTTACGGTACTTACAAAAGCGGGGAAGCTTTTTATTTTACCTGGAATTGAAAGACAGAGCCTGAAAGCATAGTCGTTAACCTCTGTACAAAAAGGAAAGACATTGCTGGCTGCTCAAATAATGCCCGAGCAGCCCCTGAGCTTGGCATTTAATGTACAATACACATTAGAAGAAAATGTTATTGCAGAAAATATTTCAATATGAAAGTGTTTACTTTGTTTTAGGGTTAGGGCATAAATAATCTGTATGAAAGCACATGGAGTCCCTACAGAATAGTTCACACTCGGAGACAGCCTCCTGTGTCAAGCAGATGTAATGACCTCAGTTAGTGGATCCACCTGGCCACCCTGGGCAATGGAATAAGCTGCATCAGGGTGTGGAGTCTAAGGGGCCACTGGTTTTCACCAGAGCCCACTGCAATGCAGGATGGGCTTGCTGCGGCACTCGACCACCAGGTTGCTACCCCTGGCATGACTTGCCTGCTTGAGGAGGCTGGAAGGTCTGTGATAAAGTCAATTGATGTGTGTGTCCAAGGATAATTTGGAATAGGTAAAGTTTGCAGCAGTCCTGTCGGTTTGAGGCGAGGCTTCCATGAAGTCTTTGACGTCTTTATCGAGATCTGGCCGCCAGTTGGAATGAGAGATGAACTGGGCGAAGAAAAGGGACTACCTGGCTTGTTGTGGAATTAGACATTGAGCCGTCTGGAGGTACAAAAGATTCTTGTGGTCGGTATATATATTTACCGGATGATGGCATCACTCTTCCAGTGCCAGCTTGATGGTCAGGAGTTCCCGATCCTTGATAGAATATTTTTTTTCTGCAGGAGAAAATTTTTTAGAAAGGAATCTGTACAAGATGGACTTGCCTTTAGGAATTTTCTGTGTGAGGACTGCTCCAGTACCTACAGAAAAGGCATCAACCTCGAGGAAGGAGGGTTTCTCGGTGTCAGGTATAGACAAGAAGGGTGCAGAGGCACCATTTTTGTTGGGTTAGGTGGGCTCTGTCCATTTGCATGGACTCTTAAGCAGGAGGCAGTAAAGGAGGCAGTGGAGGCCTTTGGAACACTGGAGCAAGACAAGGTGGACAGCGCAACTGGATCGGTTCATGTTCTTGATGGAGTTCCTCCTGTCTCTCAGTGAAGCACACATCAAAATGAGTAGACAAGTGGATAAGGTCCCTCAGGGAAGATGGAAGGTCCCAAGCAGACAGCACATCTTTTATTCTGCTTCTTGAATATGGCTTTCAGGGCTGCATCATTCAGGACAATTCCAAAGCCAGAGTACAGAACTGTACGGCATATTCTCTGACACAGGAATCCCCTTGACACAGGTTCAGCATGTGCAGGTTCCTCAAAGACAGTGCGGAATTCGGCTAAGAAAATAAAAAAGATCGGGCCGAAAACCAATCGTTCTGCCCCCAGAGGAAAGTGGCCCATGCCAGGGCTTTGCTGGAGAGAAAGCTGACCACAAACACCACCTTGGGCCATTCTGTAGGGAATTGATTGGTCATAAGTTCCAAGTGCATGGTGCACTGTGTGATGAAGCTCCAACAGACCTTTGGGTTTCCGTTAAACTTGAACCACAAAGTGAGATACAGCTTGGGACTGACAGTCGCCACAGGAAGCAGCAGCAGGTGGTGATGGCGGTTACTGGACTGCAAGGAACTGGAGCAACATGGTGGTTAGCTGGTTAATATGCTGCGACTGCTGTCAACCGTGTATTGAGAGCCACAGCTTTCAGTCCCCTGATACGTATTTTGGCCATAAACTGTAGGAAGGCACTGTCGCTCTCTATCCACACTCTGGGTGACATGTATGAACGGGTAATTTTCATTGTTCTGGCCAGCGTTGGACCGGAGGTGAGCAAGGAGGCTGCATTACTTTTTTATTTTCTTGCAACAGCATCACCATTTGTTTGAAAATATGGACCTGGGAAAGCCCTGTAATGGAAATCATTCTTCCCAAGTCATATTGCAATAAAAGGTACCTGTGATAATTATTTAAAAGCATAACTGGAATAAATGATTGTATGACTGATAGCACACTGAGCTACATATGTTATTATGTTATGTTATTATCCTCTCTACCTTGCATTATTGAAAAGTCTCTTCTGTTTTGTCTGCTGAGCACCATAATCACATTGGATAAAATATATTGACCAAGTTTTGGTTCACATTGGTTATGCAGTGGAGTTGCCTCTTGCTGAAGTGGTGCTGATTGCATTTTCTCCCTGGATTGGACCAAATTAAATACGTTTTCTAACATTTTTAAATGTCCATGCAAGAGTGCTTGCATGCTTGCACTAGTGTGGGTAAGTTTTAAAAACAAATTCCATGACAATATAGTGGGTGGGAGAGCAGTAGTAACTTTTTTGATAATGTTGGAAAACCTGATAAAGCTTAGTGGAGAACCCAGAGGAAAAAAAAAAAGTGAATCTTTAGTTTTTCATTGTGCAGTATGTCTTCACCTTCGGCTGCCACAAGTAATTTCAGGGCTCCATACACCTGAACCATCTTTTAGAAAAATAGGGGACTCTGACAAGAGTTCTGCAAGTACTGCCCTGATGTCATCCTTAAACTCCCCATCCTGCTGCCTTCAGTAGCATGTCATGATTCTACTCTATGTATCCACAATATAAAGGCATGCTGTTTATATTTAGATAATACTGCAGTGTTGTTTGCAAAAATAATGATGCCCCAAAATAATAGTGCCAATAACATAGAAAATAAATTGTGATATCCATACTAGCCCTAATTATAGGTGGCGAGGTTCCTTAGATCCAGAAGGTGGTGAATGCCTTAGAGTATGTGCCTTTTGTGTCCTCTCTATAATTTCCTAACCTTTGTAGTTGCTCTTCATTTCAACTATTTATGAAGGTCCTGAATGAAGGATTAGCCTCAGTTATCCCTTAATTCCTAAAAGGGTGCTTAAAACCAGACACCACCTTTAAAACGCACTTCACAAAATCAAACACTGAAATGTGACTCCTACATTTTCTAAAGTTTTCCTTACCGTCTAGATGATCGGACTAAGCAGGTACATTTTTAACCTTATTATAAAGCAAATAATGATAGAATTCAAATGATACTAAAGAGCCTTTCCTCACATTCTTTAATTTTTCCATCAAACAAAATGAGAAAATAAAAAATTGTCCAATAGTTATTTCACATATTGGATTTTTTTCAATCAGAATCCAGTCCCACAAAATTGTGTTTCTTCTGCTACCAGCAAAGTATGACTCTGCCAGCACTGAGCTTATTAACTTATTAACAAGTGTTTAATGCAATTCCTGCTGGAAGCTAAATTAAAGCCATTTAGCCAATGAACAGCACTTATTACCAATTAATTTCCTGGCAAGCGGGCTTTTGCAATATAGGACACAGTTTGTAGGTCAATGTGATGTCGCTAGTCTTGATAAACAATTCAAGGAGGCCCTGCTCATTAAACAGAGAGCTTGATTATAGCTTGTTGTGTGACTTGGTTGCCTACAATTGTCAGGTTGTGTAAAGAGTTTGTAATTATAAACTGATGTCAAGAATTATATTGTACGATAACAAATCCTCATAAGGACCTCATGGTAAACATTTCTAAGCACTATAAAAGTAGATCGCCCATAATTATTCTCATTGTTCATGATGAGTAAAAGCAACATAATCCCATCGAATATCTTTATAATTCAGCGTAATTGTAAATGCAGTTTGTTTTTTGTATCCTTACACAGAAATTGAGGAACTGTAGAAGTAAGCCAGCGCTTATTGGAGAGATGTGAGTGGTGTCATATGAGTAGAATCATGAAGTGAATGTGTTCTTTTTTTTAAAGTACCTCATGACAGGGCTGTGGACCCCTGTTCCTGACTAGGCACTTTTTAGTGTAGTTTTAGTACTTGCTGGGTTTGGAAGCAATGACACTTTCTCATACTTGGTTATTTAAATTGTGATTTTGCCTTTTATCCATGATACATGAGGCTTTATTTTTATTTGACATTTGTATTAGAATTTTTTTTTTAAAATATCAAGGGAAAAGGGAAAAGTTTTTCTATTTTTTTCTTAATAGCAAAAAGCAACACTGAAATTAGTTTTTAAGTTACATTTCTTTTTTGTTACTAATGTTTGTTTATAGTTGATATATAGTTTAAAATTGTGACGTTGAGCTAAAAGTGTGGTTTGTCAATTTTTTAGTTATAGGTCAGCTATAGACCTCTGGAAGATACTTTTACAACACAATTTTTTTATTTCTTACTACCTCTGTAACTAGGGCTTATATACAGCTTTAGTTACAGGGGGAAAAAAACCCTCAACACTGACTGCAAAGCGGATATGGGTTTGGTAAGAGCTAGCAGCTCTAGTGCTTATGTGGGCCCACAAAGGACAGAAGCAGGAAGCCTGAAGGCCGCCAGCTAACCTATTTACATAC
Source organism: Phyllomedusa bahiana (assembly GCA_025379985.1). NCBI lineage: Eukaryota > Metazoa > Chordata > Amphibia > Anura > Hylidae > Phyllomedusa > Phyllomedusa bahiana. Next base: position 2,361 of record JAODAL010069231.1, on the reverse strand, counting down.
CACTCATTGAGCACCATGTTTATTAGGGCTCAACAGGGCTTAATAAGCTTCTTAATATGTCAGACCTGTAGGCCATTCTTTGGCCTCATATAATTTCTGTTCCAGTTAGGTAACACAAGCTCATATGAGATGTAAGATGTGCAATCACCCTACTCTTGGTCTATATGTGTTTTAACACTTTTGGACATTCAGGAACATCCAAGGACATCGTACAGGCTCCAAAACGGAGCTCCCATTATCAACACATTAAGTCAGCTGCATATTACAGCTGACGCTGTGCTCTGTGGTCTAGTGTTCCGTGAGGGGTGTTTAATCTAAAATGGGGTGACTTTTGGATGGTTTCACCTGTTCTGGTACTTCGGGGGCTTTGCAAATGCAACATGTCATCCACCAAAATCTGTGTTCCAAAAGCCAAATAGCGCTCCCACCGTTGTATGCCCTGTCATGTTCCCAAATAGCAGTTTACACCCACACATAGGGTATTGCCAAACTTGGAAGAAATTACATAATACATTTTGGGGTGTTTTTTCTCCAGGATTCCTTTTAAAAATGAAACATATTTTATTTTCACAGCCTAGTGTTAAAAAATAATCTGTGAAACACCTGGGTTGTCAATATACTCACTACACCCCTTGATATATTCCTTAAGGGGTGTAGTTTCCCAAATGAGGTCTTTTTAGGGTGTTTATTAAATGTTATACATGAAAAAACTTTGAGACTCTCGGTTCACTTTTTTTTATCAAAAGATGTTTAAGCTGCCCACGACTTTCAACGTGATCTCTAAATCGGGCAGTCCTTTGCTATCTTTACCTCTCTATCGAGCCATTCAGGATTCTGACTGGGTCATCCGACCTCCATTATTCAGAGAGAAAAAAAAAAAAACACCCAACCTGCAAGCTGCCTTCTTATGACAGCCTGTGAGAGTGGGCAGGGACAAAAAACCCAAAATGGAAGCACACCTTCTTTCGCATATAGGTTAAAATCAATGTACACCAAGTATACCGTATGTTTCTGCACACAAAAACATTTCTGAAAAAACGTATGCAAACCTGGGTGCCACTGGCAGGGCTGCGGCACACATGTAATTATACATGTAACATCTGCCTATAATACACTCACCGGCCACTTTATTAGGTACACCATGCTAGTAACGGGTTGGACCCCCTTTTGCCTTCAGAACTGCCTCAATTCTTCGTGGCATAGATTCCACAAGGTGTTGAAAACGAGCACAATTGGTACCCAAGGGGCCCCAAAGAGTGCCAAGAAAATATTCCCCACACCATGACACCACCACCACCAACCACCTTGAACCGTTGATACAGGCAGGATGGATCCAATGCTTTCATGTTGTTGACGCCAAATTCGACCCAACCATCCGAATTTCGCAGCAGAAATCGAGACTCATCAGACCAGGCAACGTTTTTTCCAATCTCTACGTCCAAATTTCGATGAGCTTGGGCAAATTGGAGCCTCAGTTTCCTGTTCTTAAGCTGAAAGGAGTGGAAACCCCGGTGTGGCCCTTCTGCTGCTGTAGCCCATCTGCCTCAAAGTTCGCCGTACTGGTTCAGAGATGCTCTTCTGCCTACCCTTTGGGTTTTAAACGGGTGGCTATTTGAGTCACTGTTGCCTTTCTATCAGCTCGAACCAGTCTGCCCATTCTCCTTTGACCTCTGGCATCAACAAGGCATTTCCGCCCACAGACTGCCGCTCACATGGATGTTTTTTCTTTTTCGGAAACCCTTCTCTGTAAACCCTAGAGATGGTTGTGCGTAGAAAATCCCAGGAGATCAGCAGTTTCGAAATACTCAGACCAGCCCTTCTGGCACCAACAACCATGCCCGTTCAAAGGCACTCAAATCACCTTTCTTCCCCATACGATGCTCGGTTTGAACCCGCAGGAGATTTTCTTGACCATGTCTACATGCCTAAATGCACTGAGTTGCCGCCATGTGATTGGCTGATTAGAAATAAAGTGTTAACGAGCAGTTGGACAGGTGTACCTAATAAAGTGGCCGGTGAGTGTAGATAATACTCACAAAAAAATTAAAGACGAGGTACAGCGAGACAGACAGAAAATGATCGAAGAAAAGGGGATGAATGTCTCGTGTACGCAGTCACCAGATACAAGTATCTTAGGAATGGGGAACTCTTAGGTCTAGTTACCGGGGCCAGGTAACTGTATCACTGCCGGGCTTAGGTAAACACCAGAGGAGTGTGAATAGGCAATTTTGAAGATATCCCTCTGTAAAAGTTAAATTGTTTGTGGTGATTCTGTTGTATATGTAACTGAGAAACTAAAGTTCAACACTATGAGTAAAGCCTGTCAAGACCAACTGCTGTCTTGGGTTTTTTCCTTTTGGT
>JAODAL010069230.1:0-16453 GCA_025379985.1 Phyllomedusa bahiana | reverse complement strand
AGGCTTTTTAAAGGTTTCTTTTTTAGTCAATGATTCTTAACTTTATTACATTTCACATAAATATTTCCTTAATTTACTCGGCTTCTACCTACAAAAAGTCAATGCAAATTAGAAAAAAAAGTCAAAGTGGTTAGGATGTGAGTTTTTGCCCCGTTTTCTAATCTATCCTCGTCCCTTTTTTGGCAGATTCATTAGAAAAAAGGGAAAAATTTCTAGGGCCCCTTCCCACCTGAGCTTAGCAAGGGGGCAAACCTAAAAGGGGGCCTCCATCTTGCCCCAGCTGTGAATGGGCCGGGGCCGGGGGGCGGGGGGGGGGGGGGGGGGGGCAGGTCTCGGCCTCATACGGAGGCGCAGCCCTTTAATGGGGGAAGCTTAAAAATTTAAAGGGGAACCTCGCTTTAGGGTTCAGGGTCCTCGCCCGTTGGACCGTACTGACACGGGTTGAACCTTTTCATCACCGATCGCCCCTCATAGAGGCCAAACCAAAGGAAATTTTTTACCAAAGGGCCCCATGAGGGCGCAGGGGCGGCAGGTGGGGGCCATTAAAAAATTTGGCCCCACAAAGAAAGCCGCAAAAAATTTTGAAGGAAACAGCAAGGAAGCGCGAATCTTGAGGAAATAAATACAGGAACGCGCCGCCGGGTTTTTGGGCTTCTTTTTAATAAATTATAACTGGGAGTAAAGCAGTTTTTTTTGTTTTCTAATTTTTATATCCAGATTTTTCCCTGAGCTGATTTTACCAGCATTTAGGGTGGCTTTTTCTGCAGCCACGTGGAGGAGAATCGTTGGAGAGGACTTTGACTATATGAGAGTGGGGATGCTCTGTGACCTGTGCGGGTCAGGGTCGGGAGGGGGGGGGATGTTGTCCCAAAATTACCTATGTACTTCTATGGGATAGTTTTGTGGGCATGCTCTGTGACCTGGTCAGAGGACAGGGTGCAGGAAGGGGATGAAGATGAGCTGTGTCCATCACATTACATTCTAAAGAGTACTTTGGGCATGCTCTGTAACCTGTGCAGAGGTCAGGGTGCAGTGAGGGGTCTTGGAGGTGGGTTGTGTCCATTACCTATGTATTTCTACGGGATAGTTTTGTGGGCATGTTGGGAAAATGTGCAGAGCCGTACTATGAATAGGTGGAGGTGTGTTGTAACCATTACCTATTGACTTCTATGGGTGTGTTGTTGAAGCTCGTGACTGTTGAAAAGGTTAACTGAGGGAGGGGAAAAAAGATGAGTAGCGTCCATCTTCTATTAAATTTTATAGAAGAGTATTGTGGGTATGCTCTGTGACCAGTGCATAGATCAGGGAGAGGATAGAGGTGAGCTGTGTCCATCCCTTATTAAATTCTATACATGAGTATTGTGGGCATGCTCTGTGACCTGTGCAGAGGTCAGTAAGCATGGATAGGGTGGAGGTGAGCTGTGCCCATCCCCTATTAAATTCTATACATGAGTATTGTGGGCATGCTCTGTGACCTGTGCAGAGGTCAGTAAGCTTTGGAGGGGTTTGGGGGTGAGCCCGGCCCATCCCCTATTAAATTCTATACATGAGTATTGTGGGCATGCTCTGTGACCTGTGCAGAGGTCAGTAAGCATGGAGAGGGTGGAGGTGAGCTGTGCCCATCCCCTATTAAAAATTTTTAAATGAGTTTGTGGGCTTTCTCCCTGTGACCCGTGCAAGAGGTCAGTAAGCATGGTTTGGGTGGAGGTGGCTTGCCCCCTCCCCTTTAAATTTTTACAGAGTATTGGGGCACTCTGTGACCTGTGCAGAGGCAGTAAAGCTGGAGGGGTGGAGGGGAGTGTGCCCCCCCTTTAATCAAACTGGTATTGTGGGAATGTTCTGGGGAACCCGTGCAAAAAGGCAGTAAGCATGGAAGGGGGGTGGCTGTGCCCATCCCCTATTAAATTCTATACATGAGTATTGTGGGCATGTTCTGGAACCTGTGCATAGGTCAATGTGTATGGAACAAAAGGAGATGAACTAATATATCATCTACTGACTTTTATGGGATAGTGTTGTGGGCATGCTCTGCGACCTGTGAGCAAGGAAGAGGAGGTAAGCTATATTCATTAACTATTTTTTCTAGGGGCTGTATGGAAATTTCTCTGTGACCCTTAAGAGGTCAGGAACAGGGGGGAGGGGGGACCTGTGCAGGGTAATTTTAAGTAAGGGGGAGGAGGGGTCCTGGTCACCCCTATTAAACTTCTAGGGGGGGGAAGTGTTTTGGGGGGAAAAACTCGTGAGCTGGAGAGGTCATTGCAAGCAGGAAGAAGAGGTGGCTTGGGGCCACACCCATAGCTTCTATGGAGGTGTTGTGGGCATGCTCTTTGACAATAAAAAATAGCAATTAAATTAAAAAAATAAAAAAACCTCAGCTTTTTTGTTTTTTCTGTTGTTTAAAATTTGAAAATTTTAGCGAACTTTCCCATTAGAAAACCAAATTTGTTGGGGGGGCGGTCAAACTACATAAAACTTTAAAGCTGTGAGCGGTGGGGTGGCTTGGTTAATAGAGGCCAACAGCAGCCCCGCCCCACTTTTCTATCCGGGCCAGGGGAAGATAAGGCCTGACGTTAGTAAGGCGTTTTAATTGCTGCACAATGAATGGTTTTTTCTTTGGTCGGAGACCCCCTTTTAAAATCAAACCGAAAAATATGGATGAAAAAGGTATTGCAGAAGGAAAGACATTGGACGAGAAGAATGTATAAAAAGGTGCTAATCACAGTAAAATGACTTCCATAACCCAAATAGGTTACGAATGTCCCGAAATCCAAAAACTTCCTCCTTTTTATTTCTCCTCCCCCAAACAACCCTCTGCCCATCAGCTGACCACGGGGGCACATGTGAGCTGATTATTTGGGAGTGATGATTGTAGCCCCCCGAAAAGCTGAGTTTTAAATTGGTTGTGGTTGCGTCTATCCCGGCAGCTGAAGATTGTGTTTGTGGCTTGTTTCATTCACCCCGTTTTGTTGCCTCGTTCCCCCGTTATGGGAGCCCTGTTTTTCTTGCCCTCTGATGCTTTTTTTTTTTTCTGCCCTGGTCGTTTGCAGTGTGGGTTTTTTTTCCTTGCGGTTTTGAGTCCTCTTTGGGTTTTTTTGAGCTGTTTGGGTAGAGTCAATAATAGGACCAGGGTTGCCTGGTGTTAGGGTCAGTATATTGAAGAACATTCATAGGGATATTGTCAGAGGTAGAATAGGGACATCTGTGTCTGGTATTAGGGTCAGTGTAGTGAGGGACACTGATAGGGATAGTTTCAGGGTTAGAATAGGATCAGTGGTGTCTGGTGTTAGGGTCAGCATAGTGAAGGACATTCATAGGGATATTAGAATACAAAAACTGATATGCTCAGCACCAATGACCTAATATTGAAGGTAGAGACATTTCATGCAAAGATCGCCCATCGGCAGGTAACCCAGACTTTACCTTCAATAGTCCAAAAAAGCATCCAAGCAGGGCGCCAGCATCATGTCCTTTATTAAAAAGAATCCCAAGTACAAAAAGTATGCAACGTTTCAACCCCTCAAGTAGTATTTCTCATTGATAGGGATATTGTCAGAGGTAAATAGGACCAAATGTGTCTGGTGTTGGGGTCATTATACTGAGGGACAATGACAGGGATATTGTCAGCAGGGCTGTGGAGTCGGCAAGCCAAAGCCCTGACTCCAACTCCGACTCCTCAATTTCCCAAACCTCCGACTCCTGACTCCCTCATACACGGCGCATGTTTAAGTGATAACTTTACTGTAGTAAAATGGTCCCATCAGGCTGTTTATCACCTTATGATACAATAATCAAGCTATTTAGGAAGAACAGACACTGACAAGCAAAAGGGTAACAATGTTTTGATCTTTTGAACACTTGTGGGTAGAGTTGAAGAAAAAGCTGTATTTGTATCCAAGTCCAGTCTGCACCGACATTGGGAATGTGTAGAAGAGACCTGGGATCAGATTTTGGTCAAGATGTGCTTGAATCTGATCCAGAGCCCAGAAGGATTCAGGCAGTATTGAAAACCAAAAGGGGGATTTCCCAAATACTAACAAAATAATAGAAATTAACACTTTGATTTTTAGGAGCAAAACAGTAACAATGCAGTTACAGGAAAGAATCTGCAGAACTAAGCAGATGCTAAATACTTGCAAGTCAAATTTATGTATAAGATCGGTAAGATGTATATAAAATTACAGTAGCCTCAGGTACAAAGCTGTAGTGGATGGTGAGAGATGGAGCCTGAAAGTCACAAGTTCAAACCATTGTTACCATTTTGCTTGTCAGTGTAAAATATATTTATTGGATACGACTTTATGACACAGAAAAATTATAAATATGCAAAACACTGCAGGAACATTTGTGGAGTCTCTGAATTTGTTCTGAGAAAAAGTATTGCCTCCATCAGATCCTGCATACATGACCTCACATCTGACCTCATTATTTCCAGGCTAGAGAACGGCCTCTCTACATTAACTTGGTGGGAAAGCGGTGACCACAGGGGCAACATCTCTAACAATGTCAGGGTATAAAGGAATTGTCTCAGCCACAGTCAGGTCTGATGAATGGTTGATCTCTGCTACTTCTTTGAAAGCAGGTGAAACATTTTGCTGAAATCTGTTTGCCCTGGGGGCGGGATCTTCTCCCCTGGGGCAGCGCTTTGCCTGCTCCATGTCATCAATTACACTCCTCACGTGATGAGGCTGAAGATATGGGAGCAGCAGCACTGGCCGGATCCAATTCCTCTTGCTCTTCGCATCGAACTAACTGGACCAACTTATTATATATTGTGGGAGTTGGAGTCGGTCCATTATATGACGACTCCGACTCCATGACTCCGACTCCACAGCCCTGATTGTCAGAGGTAAATAGGGCCAAATGCGTCTAGTGTTAGGGTCATTATAGTGAGGGACATTGGTAGGGATATTGTCAGAGGTAGAATGGGGGCAAATGTGTCTAGTGTTAGGGTCCGTATAGTGAGGGACAATGATAGGGATATTGTCAGAGGTAGAATGGGGGCAAATGTGTCTAGTGTTAGGGTCCGTATAGTGAGGGACAATGATAGGGATATTGTCAGAGGTAGAATGGTGGCAAATGTGTCTAGTGTTAGGGTCAGTATAGTGAGGGACATTGGTAAGGCTATTGTCAGAGTTAGAATAGGACCGGTGGTGTCGAATGTAAGGGTCAGCATACTGAAGAACCTAATGGATGAAGTGCCCTAAAATCACATCCGACTCGCTGAGCTTTGCAATGTGACTGGGATTAAAGCCAACCAGGCACACATCTGCAGACAGCTGTTCTGAGGTGTTTGCCCCTCATCAGTTCAGAGTAGAATACAGGTTGTCTGGGTGAGAGGCTAGACAAGGGTAGCTTAGTAGCTAGTTATACATCAGTAGTATCAGCGTCACCCTTCCATTCACTCTGATTTAGGCACAAATTAACAACCCCAGTCACACAGCGCAGCAGCACATGTTCAGCAGCAGTTACACACATGAATCCCGTACTGCTCGTACCCAATGGATCTGGAGATGAGCAAAAGGAGGCGGACGAGCTTCAGAGAGTAATTGATTATCATCCCCTGAAGATCTTCTGACTCCATCTACTCTGCATAGACAATCTATAGGTGACACATGCGGATGCACAGACACATAGCAATGCGTATAGTCACAATGGCCTGACCATGGGCGCAAGACCGGAAGAACAAACTGCAAAGGAAAAAACAAAAATAAAAAGGGGGAAGATGAATGAACTGAATGTGGCCGGAGACAGAGCTGCCTCCACCGCGCTCTGCTCTCCATTAATATGTTAACCCCTTCAGCCTTGAAAGGTCTCAATGATGGAGCCGCATTTTTTAGTCTTTGCCTCCTTGTGTTTCAGCTTTTTTTTTTGTTTGTTTTTAATGATGCGGCCGTGAGAGGACTTTATCCGGCTGAAGTGTTACTTTTGGGGGATGTAGATGCAGTTTACATAGAAAACTATTGCGTACTTAAAACATTTTTTTTTACACCGTTCACATTTCACAGTAAAAGAAACCTGTGAGATTAGTTTTGCAGCTCATTACGGTCATGGGAACACGGAATATGTCTAGGGTTTTTGTGGAACGTGGGCACAATGATTTTTTTTCCTGAATATTAAGGGATAAGTATTGTAGACTTCTTTTTTACACTTTGTAATGTATTTGCAGAGTCCTGTATACTCCTGTATATTAATACTTTACACTCCTGTATACTCCTGTATTCTAATACATTACACTCCTGTATACTCCTGTATTCTAATACATTACACTCCTGTACACTCCTGTATTCTAATACATTACACTCCTGTATACTCCTGTATTCTAATACATTACACTCCTGTATACTAATACATTACACTCCTGTATACTCCTGTATGCTAAAACATTACACTCCTGTATACTCCTGTATGCTAATACATTACATTCCTGTATACTCCTGTATGCTAATACATTACACCCTGTATAATCCTGTATACTAATACATTACACTCCTGTAAACTCCTGTATACTAATACATTACACTCCTGTATACTCCTGTATGCTAATACATTACACTCCTGTATACTAATACATTACACTCCTGTATACCCCTGTATGCTAATACCTTACACTCCTGTATACTCCTGTATGCTAATACATTACATTCCTGTATACTCCTGTATGCTAATACATTACACCCTGTATAATCCTGTATACTAATACATTACACTCCTGTAAACTCCTGTATGCTAATACATTACACTCCTGTATACTAATGCATTACACTCCTGTACACTCCTGTATACTAATCCATTACACTCCTGTATACTAATCCATTACACTCCTGTACACTCCTGTATACTAATCCATTACACTCCTGTATACTAATCCATTACACTCCTGTCTGCTAATACATTACACTCCTGTATACTCCTGTATACTAATACATTACACTTCTGTATACCAATACATTACACTCCTGTATACCAATACATTACACTCCTCTATACTCCTGTATACTAATACATTACACTCTGTCAGTATGACGCAGGCTGCTGTTGGGGTAACACACAGTGCACCCTGATATCAGGATTACTACACAGACAGCTCTGAGGCTACTCTAGGTCCCCAGGGCTGACTGTATAGATATTCACCAGGCTCCATTAGGCACTGGGAATCCTGGTGACCCGATGGAGCAGGGAATCCCCTCATGCTGGGATCACGGACCGCAGCAATCAAAGAGTTAAACAGCGGGGATCGGAGGCGAGCTCTGTTCCTTGGCTCTCACAGAAACTGAGATATTACCTACAGCGCTGGGAGCCGCAAACTCCTCTGTAGGCTGCAATGCCTTTTGGTGTCGCTGCTGAAATAGAACACGATCCGCCCAATGTCAAAAGACAGTGAGTGGTTGTTAAAGGGTTAAAATCCAGTGTTCCAACCATGAAGTTTGATGGTATAATGATAGAATATGTCATGAAAGTGTGACTGGGCCGGTCCCAACTCTTGCACCCAGTCCTGTGACAGGCGCTCTACAAGCGTCAGCTAAGAATGGAGATCCGGTCATCCTTGCACATGACTCTTCATTCTATTCTATGGGAGTTCTGAGTACGGGTGAACACAGTGCTCCACTGTACTGGGAACTCCCATAGAGGAGAATGGAGAACACAGCGCTCCCCTGTACTGGGAACTCCCATAGAACAGAATGGAGAACACAGCACTCCCTGTACTGGGAACTCCCATAGAACAGAATGGAGAACACAGTGCTCCCCTGTACTGGGAACTCCCATAGAGAAGAATGGAGAACACAGCGCTCCCCTGTACTGGGAACTCCCATAGAGGAGAATGGAGAACACAGCGCTCCCCTGTACTGGGAATTCCCATAGAACAGAATGGAGAACACAGCGCTCCCCTGTACTGGGAACTCCCATAGAACAGAATGGAGAACACAGCGCTGCCCTGTACTGGGAACTCCCATAGAACAGAATGGAGAACACAGCGCTCCCCTGTACTGGGAACTCCCATAGAACAGAATGGAGAACACAGCGCTCCCTGTACTCGGAGCTTTCATAGAGGAGAATGGAGAACACAGCGCTCCCCTGTACTGGGAACTCCTATAGAACAGAATGGTTAACACAGCGCTCCCCTGTACTGGGAACTCCCATAGAACAGAATGGAGAACACAGCGCTGCCCTGTACTGGGAACTCCCATAGAGGAGAATGGAGAACACAGCGCTCCCCTGTACTGGGAACTCCCATAGAGGAGAATGGAGAACACAGCACTCCCCTGTACTGGGAACTCCCATAGAGGAGAATGGAGAACACAGCGCTCCCCTGTACTGGGAACTCCCATAGAGGAGAATGGAGAACACAGCGCTCCCCTGTACTGGGAACTCCCATAGAGGAGAATGGAGAACACAGCGCTCCCCTGTACTGGGAACTCCCATAGAGGAGAATGGAGAACACAGCGCTCCCCTGTACTGGGAACCCCATATAGCAGAATGGTGAAAACCGCACTACCCTGTACTGGGTACACCCAGATTGGAGAATGGAGAACACAGCGCTCCCCTGTACTGGGAACTCCCATAGAACAGAATGGAGAACACAGCGCTACCCTGTACTGGGAACTCCCATAGAGGAGAATGGAGAACACAGCGCTCCCCTGTACTGGGAACTCCCATAGAGGAGAATGGAGAACACAGCGCTCACCTGTACTGGGAACTCCCATAGAGGAGAATGGAGAACACAGCGCTCCCCTGTACTGGGAACTCCCATAGAGGAGAATGGAGAACACAGCGCTGCCCTGTACTGGGAACTCCCATAGAGGAGAATGGAGAACACAGCGCTCCCCTGTACTGGGAACTCCCATAGAGGAGAATGGAGAACACAGCGCTCCCCTGTACTTGGAACTCCCAGAGAGGAGAATGGAGAACACAGCGCTCCCCTGTACTGGGAACTCCCATAGAGGAGAATGGAGAACACAGCGCTCCCCTGTACTGGGAACTCCCATAGAACAGAATGGAGAACACAGTGCTCCCCTGTACTGGGAACTCCCATAGAACAGAATGGAGAACACAGCGCTCCCCTGTACTGGGAACTCCCATAGAGGAGAATGGAGAGAACACAGCGCTCCCCTGTACTGGGAACTCCCATAGAGGACAATGGAGAACACAGCGCTCCCCTGTACTGGGAACTCCCATAGAGGAGAATGGAGAACACAGCGCTCCCCTGTACTGGTATCTCCCATAGAGGAGAATGGAGAACACAGCGCTCCCCTGTACTGGGAACTCCCATAGAACAGAATGGAGAACACAGCGCTCCCCTGTACTGGGAACTCCCATAGAACAGAATGGAGAACACAGCGCTCCCCTGTACTGGGAACTCCCATAGAGGAGAATGGAGAACACAGCGCTCCCCTGCACTGGGAACTCCCATAGAGGAGAATGGAAAAACACAGCGCTCCCCTGTACTGGTACCTCCATAGAGGAGAATGGAGAACACAGCGCTTCCCTGCACTGGGAACTCCCATAGAGGAGAATGGAGAACACAGCACTCCCCTGTACTGGGAACTCCCATAGAACAGAATGTAGAACACAGCGCTTCCCTGTACTGGTAAATCCAATAGAACAGAATGGAGATAACACAGCGCTCCCCTGTACTGGGAACTCCCATAGAGGAGAATGGAGAACACAGCTCTCCCCTGTACTGGGAACTCCATTAGGGAGAATGGAGAACACAGTGCTCCCCTGTACTGGGAACTCCCACAAACGGACTGTGCCCTAAGCAAAAGTAAAAAAAAAAAAAGAGCCTCGGAGGGGTCCTGGGCGCCGGCGTCCACCCTATGTGTGTACTCCGCCGCCGCCTCTTCTCCGCGTGAACATATAGAACATTGTATTCGGGGAATGTAACGAATCATTACAGCATCAGACGCAGCATAGAAAGTGGCGCCCGCTGAGCAGACGTTTGGCCTTATTTCATGATTTCTGAGCCTCATATAATGGCTGCTCCGGGGAATTCCAGCATCAATTGGTTGTTGAGATCATAATTGAACAATCACTCATCTAATTATGGGAATCACAGCATCATGGGTAGTAATGTGCAGGTGACGCCGCGCTGACTCGGTGTGCGTGAAGTCTCGCCCGTCTCTGTGACACATAATTGCACGTGTCACCGAGCGCAACAATGTAACAATGAAATATCTGCACGGAATGTCCCCGCAATACATCACATCCGCAAAACGTACGCAGCGCACCCGCTACAACACAATAATGGGAAATCTCCCCATGAAGACGAATTGGAAAATATATTAAAAGAGAAGCTGCCGAATACTCCGCACTGCACCCGTACTGAGGTCAGTGTGACCCCAGGGAGTCCTAGTCTGAGTGTATCCCAAAATATATATATGTTTATAGAGACCCCTATATAGAAGATATCAAAGGGGTGTTCTCACCATGCTGTGCCATAGAGCCTGCTCTTCACAGCCAGCTTCATGTTCTCATTTCCTGGTCAGGCTGTGGGGCGGTTCTACAGCTTCAGGCTTCCACTTCCTGTTCAGGCTGTGGGTGGTTCTACAGCTTCAGGCTCCCACTTCCTGTTCAGGCTTTGGGCGGTTCTACAGCCTCAGGTACCCACTTCCTGTTCAGGCTGTGGGTGGTTCTACAGCTTCAAGCTCCCACTTCCTATTCAGGCTGTGGGTGGTTTTATAGCTTCAGGCTCCCATTTCCTGTCCAGGCTGTAGGGTGTTCTACAGCTTTAGGCTTCCACTTTTCCAGAGCCTCATATGAAATGAAAGCTAATCCGTGATTGGTGGCTATGGGCTCTGATTGGTTGCTATGGGCTCTGATTGGTGGATATGGGCTCTGATTGGTGGCTATGGGCTCTGATTGGTGGCTATGGGCTCTGATTGGTTGCTATGGGCTCTGATTGGTGGCTATGGGCTCTGATTGGTTGCTATGGGCTCTGATTGGTGGCTATGGGCTCTGATTGGTTGCTATGGGCTCTGATTGGTGGCTATGGGCTCTGATTGGTTGCTATGGGCTCTGATTGGTTGCTATGGGCTCTGATTGGTTGCTATGGGCTCTGATTGGTTGCTATGGGCTCTGATTGGTGGCTATGGGCTCTGATTGGTGGCTATGGGCTCTGATTGGTGGCTATGGGCTCTGATTGGTGGCTATGGGCTCTGATTGGTGGCTATGGGCTCTGATTGGTGGCTATGGGCTCTGATTGGTGGCTATGGGCTCTGATTGGTTGCTATGGGCTCTGATTGGTGGCTATGGGCTCTGATTGGTGGCTATGGGCTCTGATTGGTGGCTATGGGCTCTGATTGGTGGCTATGGGCTCTGATTGGTGGCTATGGGCTCTTATTAGTTGCTATGGGCTCTGATTGGTTGCTATGGGCTCTGATTAGTTGCTGTGTACTCTTAGACAGTTTTCAGAGATGACACCCTACATCTTCACTCACTGACACATAGCACCAGCACCGCAGCCGTTACAGGATAACACTACAACTCCCAGCATGTCCGGGTTGCTGCAGTAATGGCTCTAGGTGTAGCGCACTATAGATAGCGATAGAAGTGGAGGCAGCTCCCGCGCACATTACATTCATCATGATCCGGCTAATTGGCTCGAGCGCAGCCTCATCCGCCCCGGTCCGTGCGCCCTACATTCCGCTCCAGCAGGGATAATTTGGGTAATCAGGTCATTGAGAGCAGTTGTGGTAAATCTCAGACGAAAACAGCGTCATTAACTGCAATCGTCATTAGCAGAAAGTTGTGGAGGTTCGCGGCACATTTAAGGCTTTAGTTTAACGTGCGCGCCATGAGGTGTCCCCCGTCAGCCATGAGGCGTCCCCCGTCAGCCATGAGGCGTCCCCCGTCAGCCATGAGGCGTCCCCCGTCAGCCATGAGGCGTCCCCCGTCAGCCATGAGGCGTCCCCCGTCAGCCATGAGGCGTCCCCCGTCAGCCATGAGGCGTCCTCCGTCAGCCATGAGGCGTCCCCGTCAGCCATGAGGCGTCCCCCGTCAGCCATGAGGCGTCCCCCGTCAGCCATGAGGCGTCCTCCGTCAGCCATGAGGCGTCCCCCGTCAGCCATGAGGCGTCCCCCGTCAGCCATGAGGCGTCCTCCGTCAGCCATGAGGCGTCCCCCGTCAGCCATGAGGCGTCCCCCGTCAGCCATGAGGCGTCCTCCGTCAGCCATGAGGCGTCCCCCGTCAGCCATGAGGCGTCCCCCGTCAGCCATGAGGCGTCCCCCGTCAGCCATGAGGCGTCCCCGTCAGCCATGAGATGTCCTCCGTCAGCCATGAGGCGTCCCCCGTCAGCCTTTGAGGCGTCCTCCGTCAGCCATGAGGCGTCCCCCCGTCAGCCATGAGGTGTCCCCCGTCAGCCATGAGGCGTCCCCCCGTCAGCCATGAGGCCTCCTCCGTCAGCCATGAGGCTTTCCCCCGGTCAGCCATGATGCGTCCCCCGTCAGCCATGAGCTGTCCTCCGTCAGCCATGAGGCGTCCCCCGTCAGCCATGAGGTCTCCTCCGTCAGCCATGAGGTGTCCCCCGTCAGCCATGAGGTCTCCTCCGTCAGCCATGAGGAGTCCCCCGTCAGCCATGAGGCGTCCCCCGTCAGCCATGAGGCGTCCCCCGTCAGCCATGAGGTCTCCTCCGTCAGCCATGAGGTCTCCTCCGTCAGCCATGAGGTCTCCTCCGTCAGCCATGAGGCGTCCCCCGTCAGCCAAGAGGCGTCCTCCGTCAGCCATGAGGCGTCCCCCGTCAGCCATGAGGCGTCCCCCGTCAGCCATGAGGTCTCCTCCCTCAGCCATGAGGCGTCCTCCGTCAGCCATGAGGCGTCCCCCGTCAGCCATGAGGTGTCCCCCGTCAGCCATGAGGCGTCCTCCGTCAGCCATGAGGCGTCCTCCGTCAGCCATGAGGCGTCCCCCGTCAGCCATGAGGCGTCCCCCGTCAGCCACGAGGCGTCCCCCGTCAGCCATGAGGTCTCCTCTGTCAGCCATGAGGCGTCCCCCGTCCGCCCTGTGGCGTCCCCAGACAGCCATGAGGTGTCCTCCGTCAGCCATGAGGTGTCCTCCGTCAGCCATGAGGTGTCCTCCGTCAGCCATGAGGCGTCCTCCGTCAGCCATGAGGCGTCCCCCGTCAGCCATGAGGCGTCCCCCGTCAGCCATGAGGCGTCCACCGTCAGCCATGAGGCGTCCTCCGTCAGCCATGAGGCGTCCCCCGTCAGCCATGAGGCGTCCTCCGTCAGCCATGAGGCGTTCCCCCGTCAGCCATGAGATGTCCTCCGTCAGCCATGAGGCGTTCCCCGTCAGCCATGAGGCGGTCCCCCGTCAGCCATGAGATGTCCTCCGTCAGCCATGAGGAGTCCCCGTCAGCGATGAGGCGTCCTCCGTCAGCCATGAGGCGTCCCCCGTCAGCCATGAGGCGTCCCCCGTCAGCCATGAGGCGTCCCCCGTCAGCCATGAGGTATCCTCCGTCAGACATGAGGCGTCCCCTGTCAGCAATGAGGCCTCCTCCGTCAGCCATGAGGCGTCCCCCGTCAGCAATGAGGCGTCCTCCGTCAGCAATGAGGCGTCCACCGTCAGCCATGAGGCGTCCCCCGTCAGCCATGAGGCGTCCACCGTCAGCCATGAGGCGCCCCCCGTCAGCCATGAGGCGTCCTCCGTACGCCATTAGGCGTCCACCGTCAGCCATGAGGTGTCCCCCGTCAGCCATGAGGCGTCCCCCCGTCAGCCATGAGGCCTCCTCCGTCAGCATGAGGCGTCCCCCGTCAGCCATGAGGCGTCCCCCGTCAGCCATGAGGCGTCCTCCGTCAGCAATGAGGCGTCCTCCGTCAGCCATGAGGTGTCCCCCGTCAGCCATGAGGTGTCCTCCGTCAGCCATGAGGTGTCCTCCGTCAGCCATGAGTTGTCCTCCGTAAGCCATGAGGCGTCCCCCGTCAGCCATTGAGGCGTCCCCCGTCAGCCATGAGGCGTCCCCCGTCAGCAATGAGGCGTCCTCCGTCAGCCATGAGGCGTCCCCCGTCAGCCATGAGGCGTCCTCCGTCAGCCATGAGGCGTCCCCCGTCAGCCATGAGGCGTCCCCCGTCAGCCAGGAGGCGTCCCCCGTCAGCCATGAGGCGTCCACCGTCAGCCATGAGGCGTCCCCCGTCAGCCATGAGGCGTCCCCCGTCAGCCATGTGTTGTCCTCCGTCAGCCATGAGGCGTCCCCCGTCAGCCATGAGGCGTCCCCCCTCAGCCATGAGATGTCCTCCGTCAGCCATGAGGAGTCCCCCGTCAGCCATGAGGCGTCCCCCGTCAGCCATGAGGCGTCCCCCGTCAGCCATGAGGTCTCCTCCGTCAGCAATGAGGCGTCCCTGTCAGCAATGAGGCCTCCTCCGTCAGCCATGAGGCGTCCCCCGTCAGCAATGAGGCGTCCTCCGTCAGTAATGAGGCGTCCTCCGTCAGCCATGAGGTGTCCCCCGTCAGCCATGAGGCGTTCCCCCGTCAGCCATGAGGCGTCCCCCGTCAGCCATGAGGCGTCCCCCGTCAGCCATGAGGCGTCCTCCGTCAGCCATGAGGCGTCCCCGTCAGCCATGAGGCGTCCCCCGTCAGCCATGAGGCGTCCCCCCGTCAGCCATGAGGCCTCCTCCGTCAGCCATGAGGCGTCCCCCGTCAGCCATGAGGCGTCCCCCGTCAGCCATGAGGCGTCCTCCGTCAGCAATGAGGCGTCCTCCGTCAGCCATGAGGTGTCCCCGTCAGCCATGAGGCCTCCTCCGTCAGCCATGAGGCGTCCGCCGTCAGCCATGAGGCGTCCTCCGTCAGCCATGAGGCGTCCTCCGTCAGCAATGAGGCGTCCTCCGTCAGCCATGAGGTGTCCCCCGTCAGCCATGAGGCCTCCTCCGTCAGCCATGAGGCGTCCTCCGTCAGCCATGAGGCGTCCTCCGTCAGCCATGAGGCGTCCTCCGTCAGCAATGAGGCGTCCTCCGTCAGCCATGAGGTGTCCCCCGTCAGCCATGAGGCCTCCTCCGTCAGCCATGAGGCGTCCTCCGTCAGCAATGAGGCGTCCCCCGTCAGTAATGAGGCGTCCCCCGTCAGCAATGAGGTGTCCTCCGTCAGCCATGAGGTGTCCCCCGTCAGCCATGAGGCGTCACCCGTCAGCCATGAGGCGTCCCCCGTCAGCCATGAGGCGTCACCCCTCAGCCAGGAGGCGTCCGCCGGCAGCCATGAGGCGTCCCCCGTCACAGCCATGAGGTGTCCCCGTCAGCCATGAGGGTCCCCCGTCACAGCCATGAGGTGTCCCCCGTCAGCCATGAGGCGTCCCCCCTTCAGCCATGAGGTGTCCCCCGTCAGCCATGAGGCGTACTCCGTCAGCCATGAGGCGTCCTCCGTCAGCCATGAGGTGTCCCCCGTCAGCCATGAGGCGTCCCCCGTCAGCCATGAGGTGTCCCCCGTCAGCCATGAGGCGTCCTCCGTCAGCTATGAGGCGTCCTCCGTCAGCAATGAGGCGTCCCCCGTCAGCCATGAGGTGTCCCCCGTCAGCCATGAGGCGTCCTCCGTCAGCCATGAGGAGTCCTCCGTCAGCCATGAGGCGTCCCCCGTCAGCCATGAGGTGTCCCCCGTCAGCCATGAGGCGTCCTCCGTCAGCCATGAGGCGTCCCCCGTCAGCCCTGTGGCGTCCCCCGTCAGTAATGAGGCGTCCCCCGTCAGCAATGAGGTATCCTCCGTCAGCCATGAGGCGTCCTCCGTCAGCCATGAGGCGTCCCCCGTCAGCCATGAGGTGTCCTCCGTCAGCCATGAGGTGTCCTCAGTCAGCCATGAGGCGTCCCCCGTCAGCCATGAGGCGTCCCCCCGTCAGCCATGAGGCGTCCTCCGTCAGCCATGAGGCGTCCCCCGTCAGCCATGAGGCGTCCTCCGTCAGCCATGAGGCGTCCTCCGTCAGCCATGAGGTGTCCTCCGTCAGCCATGAGGTGTCCTCAGTCAGCCATGAGGCGTCCCCCGTCAGCCATGAGGCGTCCCCCGTCAGCCATGAGGTGTCCCCCGTCAGCCATGAGGCGTCCTGCGTCAGCCATGAGGCGTCCTCCGTCAGCCATGAGGCGTCCCCCGTCAGCCATAGGGTAACCATATCTCTCTTCTGACCACTTCTCAGCATTAGAGACTTTTTGGAGCTGGTTCCTGAGATAGGAGCATGTACATTATTAGATATCAATTTCCAAGATTCGGGAGCCAGGATGAAGCTGTTTTGCCTCCAAGAGAAAATATCCAAACTTCTGCTAAATATGTGATTGATTGGTTAAAGAAACAGAAGAGGTCTGAAGAGTCTACATAAGACATAACCACGTCACTCGGCTCCTTCCCTATATCTACTGCCCGTGATACCAAGTGGAAGGTCCCGGTTATACTACGACGTCCCTGGTGCCACCATGGCACTACAATATTTGGAGCTGTCTCTAGCTGAGGAGTCACATGCAGGGGCCCTCTCGCAATGGATGCAGAACTTTGC
>JAODAL010069229.1:0-16454 GCA_025379985.1 Phyllomedusa bahiana | reverse complement strand
ACGTCATGCGCTTTGAGATACTGAACACCTGATCATGAACAGGGGGGGCCTGTTCTTTGAAAAACGAGGTATGTGATTTTTCCAGCATCGCAACCATACACATCCCAGTCATGACGTCGCACACACAGCTCACCCTGCTCTATTCTCTAAGTGATTTGCTGGCCGCCAAAATGACAGGAAGCACCGAAAATGGCGCGATATTAAAGATTATGTGCAGATTTTAACCTAAATTATCGCGTGATGGGAAAAAACCCATCAAACATAAAAACCGTGTCGATTTCAACTTTGTCAATAATATTCGCTCAACACTAGTTTTGGTGTCAGGCTACTTTAAAATGGATGCCAGAGGTGGCAATAGGGCAGTATTCCTGTCAGGGGCCGAAATCAAAAAGGGGCCCGGTGATATGTTAAAAATAGGAAGTAGTAATGGGTGGGCACCCCATTTGATTTAGCTGCATGTGGCCCTGTCTCTCGCCGCAGCCGCTGTAACTGAGGCCCTGCCAGCTGAACCTCCGCGTTTCCCATTTGGACGCTCTTGCTGCCACCTACACTGCATATATGACAAGATGTTGGTCCCTGGTGCAAAAATTGATAGGGGTTTCCTGGCAATTTCCATGTGCCATTTCCAATAGCTGTGTCTTGTTTGTGTGAAAGGGGCCCTTTAGCTGATGGTACCGTTGTACCTGCTGTGGCTACGCCGTCCTCATGTTTTCAGTTAGCCATTAAACATGAATTATTTTAGCCTGTGAATTGTTTTCTGTGACTTTTATAACCTAATTGTCTTGCCTAAGAAGTAGCACATATCCAAGTTACTGTTGTGGGTGTTAATTCCAGCTTCTTCTCCCCTGTTTGGGTGTCAGAATGAAGGTGTTGTTCCTCTCCAATAGACTTTAATGGTCATCGGCGATTATCAACTATCGGATATCGGCATGATAATTGCCAATATCGGTTATCTAACCGATAACGATTGTCAACACAATCGCTCATCACTAGTTGAAAAACCCTGGTAGCATTCCCTCTGCTGCTCAGTAGAAGGGGTTCTAACCTCAGTTGAAGACGGTTCCTGACCATCATCTTCATTGCACCATTTGAGGTCAATGCACAAAAAAAGACTTGGGGAGACATGTATGGAACTAGAAGCATCGAAGTTCATTTTCTTATCTATTTTTCAGTGTATAATTCGCCTGAATGTATGAAAGTGTTTTTTGTGAGTTCATAAATGGTGTCCTAAGTTCATTGCACCTCGCCTGTGTGTTTGTTGCATTACTTTGACAAATTAGTAATGCGGCAAACATGTATAAAGGCTATAGATTGACTGGAAATAAAAGAAAAGTCATTAGAATAGCATATCAGTGAATAGAAACTATGGAAGTGATCTTGCCTGGTGGACCACAGGTCCCAGCAAGACCTATGATATGCGGCTCTTGCTGTTGTAGAATAAAGGGTAAGAGAAAATATAAATTTCAAATTTAATTAGTAAAAATTAAAAATGTAAAAATTTGAACATCATAATCTGGGTTATTTAATGAAAAAATTATTTTAGTTCTATTCTTTTTTAAATACATTTTATAGGGATATTTTTATATTTGGGATAATAAATTTTATATGATAACAGTTTTTTTATATATATATATATATATATATATAAAAAAATATATATATATATTATTTATATATATATATTTTTATAATATATTTTTAAATATATAATATAATATATTTTTTATTATTGTAGGTGTAAGTTGATAAAAAATGGACATTTTTTTCCCTAACAGCAAAAAAATCTAGTCCATTTCAATATTTCAACTACAACGTACCAGCCCCTTAGGGCTTTTTTACGCCGGGAAAAGGGGTGAAAAACCCGCCCATACATGTTCCCTTGATTCTAATAAAAGGCCCCCCCCAAAAAAGGGTTTCCCGGAGTGGAGCTGCATTATGCCCCTTTACAAAAATGCCAATATCAAGAAACGCTTAATGGGGTTTAGCTACAAAGCAAAATCCATTTCTGAGGCTTGCAAGAGAGAATGTGTTTATTTACAGAACAGTTTTTTACACACTGATCATAACAAACTGTACCATAAAGTTACCATGTTATTTAATTAATTATAGGTTGAATATTAAATTATATCTACTTCAAAGGTCAAACTTTTGTTTCAGTGCAAAAAACTGCTGGAATGCTGGGCAGCAAAAAATAAAAACGTTTCTTCCTATGCAAAAAAAATTGTAGCCAAAGGTCTTTAAAATGCCTGGGCATAATTTTTTTTGGTATTTGTTTCCTTCCAGCCCTCCAAAAGCCATACCTTTTGGTATTTTTCCATCTACATAGACATATGAGAGTTTGTTTTTTGCAGAATTGAGGTGAAATGTAAAAAAAAAAATGTACCTGTTTGCTGGGGTCTTGTTTTTATAGCGCTCAATCTTTGGTATAAATGATTTGTTATGCATATTCTGCAGGTCGATATGATTCCAGTGATAACAAATATGTCAAGTTTTTGTTATGTTTTAGTACTTTAAAAAAAAATAAAAACTTTCTCTATCTCTTAACTCTGTGTTGCAGCACCATTTTCTGCAACTAATAATTTTTTTGTTCTTCCAACTTTGGATCTGAGTGAAGGTGTAATGTAGTTTTTATTGGTACCATTTTGGAATAGATGTGGCTTTTTTAGCAATGTGAAATGACCAAAAAACACAATTTTGGCATTTAAATTTTTTTCTTCTACAGTGTTTAGCATATGGGATAAATGATGTTTTAATATATAAGACCTTTATAGGTGTGGCATCATCAATGATGTATAACTTTTTATTTTTTTTAATTCTTTTATTTGTAAAATATCAAAAGGAGGTGTTTTTAATTTTTATATTTATTTATTTATTTTGCTTTTAACACATTTTTTATCTTTTACATACACTCTAAGATACTTGATTGCTAGGGGACGTGATCAATTGTACACACTGCTGCAGCATATAGATAATATGGACAGGTGTACCTAGATGGTGGATCTATTGCTTTCTGTCTTACTTTCTGAGGAAGTATAAGGAGTAGTTACATGGCGGCTATGGAATCCTTCATTAGGCTTCTAGCTAGCATGGTAACTGATCGGCACCCCGTGATCTTGTTGCGGTGGTGGCGATCTGAGGGAGGAATGGTGTGCACCGTTCATGTTTAATTCAGATGTCATTGCCCTGATTGCTGTGCCTCAGTGGTTAAGCAGCAGGGATCTGAGCCTTTGGTTAGCAGTGGGTGTCAGCTGCAATAATGAGATGGCACCTGCCCCTTATGGAGCAGACTCAGTGACTTAGCCCGCTTCATCCCCCTTCCTGGCATTATATAAGAAAGTTTATGTTAAATGTTAGAAAGGGGTTAAAGAGGACCCATCAACTTTCTTTACAAGTCTGTCTTAGTAAATCTCCATATTTCCTATGAAATATAATTCTAAAGCATCTTTTCTTTGAACTGTGCCATACCTCACACATTCCCTGAAATGTATGTATAAATTGATAATTGGATGTGGTATAACCATTTCCATTGTCAAAGTCTGAAACTCTAATTGCTGGACATTGTCACATTGTGTGGGGACAAAAAAAAAACAGCTGGTTAAACTAAGTTGTCACACTATTCTTACATTTTCACAAAGAATATTAGGGGACTAACACAAAACAGAATCTGTATCAGTTGCAGTGGACAATAGGGTACATGTCCTGGACTTCTGGCCTGGTGCTGTCACGATCCAGCGAGCGGAAGGTGGATACTCTAGTCATCGCGAGGAGTTGGTGTAACCTACACCGGAGAGCGGAGTCTAAGGGGCCCTTGGTATTCACCAGAGCCCGCCACAAGGCAGGACGGACTTTGCCGCAGGGAATCCCCCAGGTCACTACCCCCGACGTAGGACCTTACAGTTATAGCCGAAACAGGAGCGTGTCTCTAACAGGAATGAGCAGGCTAGGCAGGAACGGTGGGCGGAAGACGAAGGTCAGCCCAATGGGCGTAGACTGGAACACAAACGGAGAGACAAAGGAATTCGCTAGGAAGCGCATGAGGACATCACTAGTGAATGGACACCAACAACTGGGCGCCGACGGCAGGAAAAGGAATTCCTATACAGCCCCTGTCCGAATGCCATAGGTGGAAAATGAATACCTGTCATGTACTGGCCCTTTAATTCCAGGAGAGCTGCTTGCACGTGCCCCTTGTGGCTGGCCGGGATAGTGCAGGCAGAGGCAGGAGAAGTCACAGCAGCGTGCCGCTCGAGGAGGAAGCAGGATGGGGCTGTGTAAGTAGACGCGCAGCAGCCACAAAGTCCTTGACATCCTGCGCAAGGGAGGGCCACCAGTAGTGACGTGTGATAAGGTGGAGAGATTTGCGATAACCAGAATGACCAGCCACTTTGGAAGCATGAGCCCAGGACAGAATGTGCTTCCTGAGGGCGGGGCGCACGAAGGTCCTACCAGGTGGAATTTCTCGTAACTTTACGGGGGCAACATGGATTAGACGGTCAGGAGGAATAAGGTACTGAGATTCAGATTCAGAATCAGAGGCATCCGTGGCCCGGGACAGATCATCGGCTGGCCGGAAATGGAGGATATAGTTGAAACGAGAACAGAATAGAGACCAGCAACCCTTCAACCCTTGAGCCGTCTGTAGGTATAGAAGATTTTGGTGATTCGTGTGGATGGTTACCGGATGTAGATCGCCCTCCAGAAGATGTCGCCATTTGCCCAAGGCCAGTTTGATCGCCAGCAGTTCTCTGTCCCCGATGGAGTAATTTTTCTCGGCAGGAGAGAAGGTCTTAGAGAAGAGGCACACAGGTAAGAAATTTGTCTTTGGAGGATTTTTGCAATAGGACGGCTCCAGCTCCTACTGAGGAGGCATCGACTTCCAGAAAGAAGGGACTCTCCGGATCTGGGCGATGAAGAACAGAAGCGGAGTCAAAGGCCGAATTTAACTGTGCAAAAGCACCTTCAGCCTCCGAGGTCCACAGATGAGGGTTATTGCCTTTCCTGGTGAGGGTGACAATAAGAGCTACGTAGAAAAATGTGGGATAAATTGGCAGTAATAGTTAGTGAAACCAATGAACCGCTGAATAGCCTGGAGACCGACAGGGCGTGGCCAGTTTAGTCTTTCTTTCTTTCCAGCCGCTATACTGATGCCTCTACCCTGTGTCAGTCACTGCACTGGCTGCCCATTCAGTATAGGATACAACATAAACTCATCACTCTCACCCATAAAGCTCTCCACAATGCTGCACCCCCCTACACCACCTCCCTCATCTCTGTCTACCACCCTACCCGTGCTCTCCGCTCTGCTGCTGATATCAGATTACATTCCTCAATCATTTGAACTTCCTATGCCCATCTCCAAGATTTCACACGTGCTGCACCAGTTCTCTGGAACATGCTACCGCGGACAATCAGGCAGACTCACGACCCTCACAGTTTTAAGAAGGCCCTAAGAACACATCTTCTCAGGCTGGCATATCAAGATCCCTAATTGCTAACCCCCACCTATCACACCTATCGGTCACTCCCAACACTAGGGCACTCACAGGCACTTATCTGTATATAGATGTACTGTAAGGGTGGCAGGGTCACCCAACTTTTATGTAAACCACCTCCTATTTATGTAACATGGCTGGACCATTGTAGACTGAGCTCTTTTTAACCCTTTGTCTCACCAATACACCATAATAGATTGTAAGCTCTCGCGAGCAGGGTCCTCGCACCTTGTGTCTCATTTGTAAGTTCTTTTAATGTGTAATGTCTGTATGTATACCCTCTAAATTGTAAAATGCTGCGGAATATGTTGGCGCTATATAAATAAAAATTATTATTATTATTACTGCTGAAGACTTTTCCAGATCCATAAGAAGATCTTGTGCAGAAAATATGTACCCCAAGAATGATAAACTAGTCCGTTCAAAAAGACACTTCTCCAACTTAGCATAGAGGTGGTTGTGTCTAAGGTGGGAGACTACTAGTCGAACTTGAGCCTGATGAGATTTCAGGTCCGTGGAGTAGATTAAGATGTCTTCCAGGTAAACTAGCACACAGTGATAGAGAAGGTCTCGGAAGATGTCATCCACTAACTCTTGGAACACAGCGGGGGCATTGCAGAGGCCAAAGGCCATGACAGGATATTCATAATGGCCATCCCGGGTGTTAAAGGCGATCTTCCACTCATCCCCTTCGCATATTCGGATCAGGTTGTAAGCGCCACAAAGGTCAAGTTTGGAGAAGACTGTGGCTCCCTGGATTCTATCGAAGAGTTCTGAAATCAATGGCAGTGAGTAAGGATTCTTAATAGTGATTTTATTAAAACCCTGATAGTCTATGCAAGGCCACAAAGACCCGTCCTTCTTCTCGACAAAAAAGAATCCGGCCCCCGGCGGGAGATGGGGACTTGCGGATGAAGCTCTTTTCCAGATTCTCCTTGATATATGCCGACATAGCTTCAGTTTCAGGTCGAGATAAAGGATATACTCTACCCCGGGAAGGAATGGAACCCGGTTGCAATCATAGGGCTGATGAGGAGGGAGAAACTCTGCCTGCTTCTTGCAAAAACGTCCACATTTCTAGACAGTGAGTAGGAAGGCCAGGTGGAGCAGGAACAGCAGGAAGATGGGTCGAGGTACCCACTAAATGTGGTGGATGTGGTACCAAAATGCAAAATGACATTGAGTTCTCCATCGAGTAACCTCACCTGTTTTCCAGTCGATGTTAGGACCGTAGTCGCGCAACCAAGGGAGCCCCAGGAGAAGAGTGCTAGAGGAGCATAGTAGAACAAGGAAGGAGATTTTCTCCTGATGTAGTACTCCAAAACGCAAATTAAGGTGTTGCGTGCGATATTAGATGGTAAAGGAGAGAACTTCTCCATTCATGGATGAGATGTAAAGGGATTTATCCAAGGGAACCACGGGTATCAGGTACCTGTCTACGATTTCAGGATGAATAAAGTTACCAGAAGAAGTCTGAATCCACAAAGGCGGCAACTTGAAGACAGAAACCAGAGGGAAGGATGAGACTGACTGACATGGTCAATGTTGGAGAGGAAAGTTCTGTGCCCAGGTTCACCTCCCCCACGAAACCTTGGCTCTGTAGCTTCCCGGATGAATCGGGCAATCTCTACTCAGGTGGTCTTGGACCCCAAAGTAGAGGCAGAGCCCTTGTTTACGTTTGCGAGTCTTCTCCTCAGACGACAGGTGGGCCCTACCTACTTGCATGGGCTCATCCCGATTAGAAGCGGAGACAGGCTGAAGAGGTCACTGAAAAACAGGTGCCAGGCGAGGACTTTTGAGAGAGCGATTATTCACCCGTTGTAGCCGAACCTCCTATTGACGTTCCGTGAAATGGATATCGATGAGGGTAGCCAAGGTGATGAGGTCATCCAGGCTGGTGGGCAGATCATGCCTCGCTAATTCATCCTTGATACGACTGGCCCAGAAGGTGATAGCCGAAACCAGAGCTGTAGACACCAGAAAAGCGTGTCTCAAACAGGATTGAGCAGGCTAGACAGGAACGGTGGGCGGAAGAACAAGGTCAGAAAAATGGACGAAGATTGGAACACAAATGGAGAAACAAAGAAATTCGCTAGAGAGCGCACAAGGACGTCACTAGTGAACGGACACCAACAACTGGGAGCCTACGGCAGGAAGAGGAATTCCTATAAATCCCGTGTCCAAACGCCATAGGTGGAGAAGGAATACCTGTCATGTACTGGCCCCAGGAGAGCTGCTCATGTGCACCCATAGTGGCTGGCTGGGATAGTGCAGGCAGAGGCAGGAGAAGTCACAGCAGCACGCTACTCAAGAAGGAAGCAGAATGAGGCTGGGTAAGTAGACGCTCAGCGAAGCGCACGCCGGTGTTGGACCACAGCACGCAGCGTGACAGGTGCCCTGGATCAGACCAGTGTCTCATCCTCTATTATCGAGGTCCTTTGGTTACAGTTAAAACCTATAATAGAGCAGGGAGCAATAGATCCATATCTTGCCATTCTCTGTCTTGGACGCCAAAGACTGTAGCTACAAGACACCAAAACCATATTATATTCAGTTTCCTGATTAGAGATGGGCAAATATCTCAAAAATTCGATTCGGTCACTTCGCCGAATTTTCCGATAAAATTCGTTTCGTTCCGAATTACTTCGGCACGAATCACGTTAAAAAGCAGCTATTTCCAGGCTGCACAGAGCCTGCAGGGTGCTGTAGAACGTTGTGCCATGCTTAAATATGCAGAGGGAGCTTGGTTTGGTCTTCATACAATGTTGTGTTTTAGTATGACACGCAGATGACTGCCGCCGCTCTTAGAATCGCTTCACTATAAAATTCCCTGGGCACTTAAGAGGGCAAAACTGACCAAAAAACTCAAGGGGGAAAGTAGCCTGATAAAGTCTTTGCAGCGAAAGCTGGAAAAAAACAACTGAGAGCTCAGGTGGCAACATTAGTGATAGAGTGTGGAGGTGACGGCGGCAGCCACCAGCACATGAGGTCAGGCAGGGGCACAATGACATTCTGGAGGGGGCAAAACACGAGGAAGCCACAGAGTGGCACAATGACTGGGGAGCGGAGGGTCACGGCGGCAGCAGTATGAGGTCAGGCAGTGGCAAAATGACAATCTGGAGGCGGCAAAAAAACAGTATTAGGCCACAGAGTGGCACAATATACAGTGGGGGAGGTCACGACAGCAGCAGCATGAGATCAGGCAGAGGCACAATGACATTCTGGAGGCAGAAAAACAGAATTAGGCCACAGAGTGGCAAAAATCACACAGTGTGGAGGGTCACGGCGGCAGCAGTATGAGATCAGGCAGGGGCACAATGACATTCTGGAGGCGGCTAAACAGAAATTAGCACAGAGTGGCACAATCACACGTTGGAGGCCCAGGGCGGCAGCAGTATGAGATAAAGGCAGTGGCACAAGACATTCTGGAGGGGGCAAAACAGATTAGGCCACAGAGTGGCACAATCACACAGTGGGGGAGGTCAAAACAGCAGCAGCATGAGATCAGGCAGCGGCACAATGACTTCTGGAGGTGGGAAAAAAGGAGGAAGACAAAGAGAGGCACAATGACTGAGAGCGGAGGTCACGGGGGGCAGCAGCATGAAGTCAGGCAGTGGCTCAATGACACCAGTGGTGGAGAGCACGGCAGGAGTCACAGCAGCAGCATGAGGTCAGAGAGTGGCACAATGACATTCTGGAGGTGGCAAAAAAGGAGGAAGCCACAGAGTGGCACAATGACTGAGAGCAGAGGTCAGGCGGCAGCAGCATAGGTCAGGCAGTGGCAAAAATGACCCAGTGGGAGGACATGGCAGCAGCCACAGCAGCAGCATGAGGTCAGACAGTGGCACAATGACACAGGTGGATGTCACGGCAACAGAAAACAGCAGCGCAGCATGAGGTCATAGAGTGGCATAATGACAGAGTGTTAGGTGGGTGGCAATACCAGTCCCTGGTAAAGATGTGTAGGCAGATGGAGAAACTGTCAGCAGATGTGTGGCATCAGGCGGGTGGAGGCATCAAATAGTGGCTGAGTCAGGTAGTTTGAACCCAGACTGACGCCTAAGGCATTGGTGTGTGGAAATCCGGGGCCGGATCCAACGCCTGATTCATCTTGACAAAGGTCAGTCGTTCCACATTTTCCCGGGGACAAGCGGGTTCTCCTTGGGGTAACGATGGCCCCCCCCGCACTGAACACCCTCTGATGCCACACTACTGGCCTACTAGGACAGCTTCTCCACTGCAAACTCGGCAAGTTGCGGCCACACATCCAGTTTGGCTGCCCAGTAGTCCAGCGGATCTTCTAACTGGGGTGGCAGAGTGCTGTCCAAGTAGGCCACAACCTTTTGGGTTCAGGGACTGCTCCGGGTCCTGCTGCTGCTGCTGCTGGCGACTGCCCTCCTCACTGGGTGGGTGAAGGAAGCTGCTCATCAGTGACTCCAGACTTAGGTTACTCCCTGATGGAGCTGGTACTGCTCCAAACCCCCCCACCTTCCCACAGCAGCCGCGGGGCAGTAGTACTTTAGCGCTGAGGAACCCCCCGGGTCAGACCCTGTCAAGGAGGGACGATGCCGCACATAGGCCAGCGGCCAACTGATTAGGGGAGGTTTTCCCCTAAAATTTATTTGAGTTTGTCTTCCCTCTCAATAGCGGGGAAAAAAAGGCTCCCATTTTGGACCGGTAGCGAGGGCCAATAGGGTGGAGACCCAGAAGTAAACCCTCTCCCGGATGCTGACAAATTTGGCTGTCACTAAGCCAGGCAAATAAGCATGCTGCGGGCCATCTGCACAAGTGACTCCGAGGGGCTCCCTGCCTCTTTCCACTGTATACTGCCAGGGTGTTTGGGGTCATCTCCCCTCATCTTCCTCATCTCCATCCACCTCCTCCAGCTGCTCCTGCTCCTCCCTCTCTTGTCACCTGGTAGAAAATCCACTCATTCCACCAGACCAGGCTTCTGCTCCACTGTCCTCCTCATCCTCCTCCTCCCTTTCAGGCGCCACCGGACTCATGTGTCCACGAGATGTCTCCAGTCCCCTGCCAATACAGATTTTTCAGCATCTGTTACAGGACATGAATCAGTGGAATGAAGTTATTCATCCCGTAGCCCTGGCGACTGACAAATAACGTTGCCTCCTCGAATGGCCTCAACAAACGCAGGTTTTTACGAAATGAGCTGCCACTGGCTGACATCAAAGTTATACAGGGGAGTATTTCTGTCTGCCTGGATCATCAAAAAATCGCTAATGGCCTTTCTCTGTTCTTTACAGTGGGTCCAACATGTGCAGGTTTGGAATTCCAGTGGGTGGAAACACGCATATCAGAGTGTGTTGGGGGAGGCCGTTCTGCCGCTGCAATTCGAGGAGGTGTTCCTGGCTTTGTACGAATGGATAAAGGTGCATGCACAGTTCCTGGCCATTTTCAGAATCTGTTGAAGATCGGGGAAAAACTTCAGGAACCTTTTCAACAACCAGATTGAACACGTGCGCCATGCAGGGCGCATGGACCATCCCCTCAGTGCAGCGCGGACCCAGGGTTTCCTCCCATTGTCCGTCACCATGGTTCCGATTTGCAGTTGGCGGGGAGAAAAGCCACACATCGATTTCTTGCTGCATGAGCAGAGCAGTTCCTCCCCTGTGTGACTTACTTTGCCGAGGCAAGCCAGGTGTAAAAACTGCGTGAACCGCTGTGCCCTACACAGTGGTATGATGGAGCAGTACTTGTGGAGGCTGAGAGGGTGGAGGTGGTGGTGGAGGAGGAGGCGGACATTGGCGCAGGGCAGCAGTTTGACAACGTGGAGGAGAAAGCGGGGTCTCCTGTCCCCAACTTGTTGGTGTGCCTTGGGGTGGAAGCACATTCAAACCCCGTGGGCCGTAAAGGACAATGTACTGGGGCCCCGACCGTAGTTACAGCCCAGACGTCCGCGCTGCCGTGCACCTGGAACAAACCGATAAACTCAAGGGCTGACCCACCTTCTGTTCTACATATTTATGAAGTGCTGGTTTCTGGGCCCTTTTGGAAAATAAATTACCGGGTTGGAACTCTCCATCTCGGCTCGGCACAAGCCAATTTGTTCTCTGAACGGTGGAGAGTCCACCATTTGGAAAGGGAGGGACTGCAGTACCAACAATTGGACAGGAAGCACGGCAGCTGCTTTCACCCTTTGGATGGTTGGACGCATACTGTTGTCCCCTTTTTCAATCGGGCCCCGCTGAAAAGACTGCTGGCACCATGATAGCGAGGAGCAGGAGCATCTGGACCGGGAGATGATGTCAAAGAGAAAAACAGCTCCCCCTTTTGCAGAGGGGGGTGGAGCCTTGACTGGCTGCAAAGGCCTGCGTGCCACTGGGCGCTGCTGCTGCGGCTGCTGTTGCTGCGGCGGGAGGATGACCACCACATCTGAGCCCGTTTCTCCCAGGCCACCGGGTGGTGACGCTGCATGTGGTTGATGCAGGGCCATGGTGCCAACGTTTGCTTTCCCCGGCCACCGCTTCACTTTCTGCCCACAGATTCTACATATACCCATATTCGGCTCCTCCGGTGTCCCTTTGTAAAGAACTGCCCCCACCGCCCAGTATCGGGTTTTAACCGCCAACGCTCCACACTGAGTGACTACTGCCGCCGCTGCCTCGCTGAGTTCCCTGTGCGCTACTTTCTTGGACCTACGAAGCGGGTTTTTTCAACCCCCTGGCCGCTTGGCTCCCGACCTCACACTGCTGCTATCCTGCTGACCACGCCACACGACCACTTGCTGGCTGCGCTGCGCCTGACGGCAAGCGACACCCTCTTCTCCTGACGATGATGAAGCCCTTGCCTCACCCCGGCTTCCAAGTGCGTCGGCTAAACATCATCTATTTGGTTTCATCGTCACTGCCGTCCTCATCACCGGTCTTGGTAGCCGAGGTGACCTTCACAACATGTCCTCCCATGCCGCTCTCCACATCTATACCTTGCCGCCTACTGCAAGAAAACAGGCGATATTGGCCCCATTTCCCTTTGCTCCAAGTAGCTGCTGACGCCCTCCTCAAAATTTTTCATCCTCGCTATATAGTGGTGCTGAGCCAGACCACATAGAGAATCTCTGGCTGAGGGAACCGGATGGGACAGAGGCGGGTTGAGGACAGGTGAGGGCCGCTGACCCGCTCCCGGGCCATGCCAACTAAGGGTTGTGTCTGACGTTCCCCCCGACTCTTGGCTGGGGTTGTCAGATGTCATCTGGGGGGAAGAGAATGACCTAGTCAACCAATCAAGAACCCTTTGGGTTGCTGAACAACACACGGCCGCTAGATGACAGCGGCAGTTGTGGCCTCACCGAGTGACCCTGCTGCGACGTCCCCTTGCTGTGCTGCGACCTGGGCCTGTTTCCAGGAATGTTTGTGCACTGCCACTCGCAGGTGCAGAGCCCTGCCACCTCTCTGTCTGACATACTGTTTGTTCTAAAATGTACAGACACTGTTTGATGATGATATCTGTATATGATAATATACACCCTGTTTTTTACTCAAATGGAACCAAGTAACAAGCTTGGGTAACCCTTGGATATAAATTGCGCTCCACAAATGGCCAGAAAAATTTACTTGTATGTGTCGTTTAAAAAACTGTGTGTTTTTACTAAATGTAAAAGCACAAACAGGGTTAAAATTTAAACCCTTTGGACATGAATTAGGCTACAGGAAAAATGTAAAATATTTTGGCGTTGAAAAAGACGGGTTCATTTTTGTCAGCACACCAGCAAAACAACGCTTAATTAACCCCTGGATGTAAAATTTGCGCCAAAGAATTGAGCCTCACAAACTATTAGCTTTGTAGCGTGTTACAATTGCGTGTTTTCTACGCCACACAAAAAGAGATACAGTTGTAATTAACCTTGCTTTTTGAATTAGGCTCAGGAAAAATTATATATTTTGGCGTTGAAAAAGACGGTTTATTTTTGTCAGCACACCAGCAAAACAACGCTTAAATTTTAACCCTTGGACGTAAATTGCGCCAAAGAATTGAGCCGCACAAACTAGTAGCTTTGTAGCGTGTTACATTGCGTGTTTTCTACGCCACACAACAAGAGATACAGTTGTAATTAACCTTTGCTTGTGATTTAGGCTACAGGAAAAATTTATATATTTGCCGTTGAAAAAGATGGTTTTCTTGGGGTCAGCAAAACCAGCAAAACAACGCTTAATTAACCCCTGGATGTAAAAATTGCGCCAAAAAATTGAGCCCCACAAAATAGTAGCTTTGTAGCGTGTTACAATTGCGTGTTTTCTATGCCAAACAACAAGAGATACAGTTGTAATAACCTTTTCTTGTGAATTAGGCTACAGGAAAAATTTATATATTTTTGGGTTGAAAAAGACGTTTACTTTTGTCAGCACACCAGCAAAACAACGCTTAATTAACCTCTGGGTGTAAATTGCGCCAAAAATTGAAACCCCACAAACTAGTAGCTTTGTAGCATGTTTTCAATTGCGTGTTTTCTACGCCACACAACAAGAGATACAGTTGTAATTAAACCCTTTTGGGTTTTTGAATAGGCTACAGGAAAAATGTATATATTTTGGCGTTGAAAAAGGGTTTAATTTTGTCAGCACACCAGAAAAACAAAACTTAATTAACCCCTGGATGTAAATTGCGCCAAAATAATTAGCCGCACCAAACAGCAGCTTTGTAGCGTGTTACAATTGCGTTTTTCTAAGCCACACAAAAAGAGATAAAGTTGTAATTAACCATTGCGTTTGAAGTAGGCTAAATGAAAAATTTATATATTTTGGCGTTGAAAAAGACGGTTTATTTTTGTCAGCACACCAGCAAAACAACCTTAATTAACCCCTGGATGTAAATTGCGCCAAAGAATTGAGCCGCACAAACTAGTAGCTTTGTAGCGTGTTACAATTGCGTGTTTTCTACGCCCCACAAAAAAGAAAATACAGTTGTAATTAACCTTTGCTTGTGAATTAGGCTACAGGAAAAATTATATATTTTGGCGTTGAAAAAAGACGGTTTATTTTTGTCAGCACACCACAAAACAAAAGCTTAATTAACCCCTGTTAAATTGCGCCAAAGACATTGAGCCCCACAAACTAGTGCTTTTAGCGGTTAAAATTGCGTTGTTTTCTACGCCAACCCCCAACAAGAGATACATTGTAATTAACTTTGCTTTTGAATTAGGCTACAGGAAAAATTTATATATTTTGGCGTTGAAAAAGACGGTTTCTTGGGGGCACACACCAGCAAAACAACCTTAATTAACCCCTGGATGTAAATTGCGCAATAGAATTGAAGCAGCCAAAAATGAAGTGGTATTTGTATTGTAAAACGCTGTTTCTTTAAGTGAATACAACAGGAACTGGCTTAGATCCCACTTGGTTATTGAAGGTATATGCCGCTGCAGTGGACGCACACTGGATTTCAGATCCAATACCCCAAAAAATTAGAAATAGAACATTAAGAGAACATCTCTGAGACAAGCGAGCACCCCAAAGAAATTGCTATATAAAAATCAATTCTTCAGTAAGAGCTATCAGCCGCGGCAGCAACCTTCCCTGAGAGCACAGTGAGAGGAGTGTGAGCTCCCCGGCGTCGCGCCCGGACTTATATATTGTGGTGACGTCACAGAATCCCGCCGGTCCCCTGATTGGCTTCACCCTGCACATTCATGCAGGCTATGCCCTTCTTCCCCAGAGTGCTTTGCCCCATGTAGCGCCATGTGCTCGCAGCCCTTTTATCAATCCCAAAAACACACTTCGTTCACCCGAAGTGCCCCAAAGTTCGACTTCGTTCCGAACCGAAGTTTTCCTGAAATTCTAAACGAATTCCACTTCGTTAGAATCGATTCGCCCATCTCTAGTCCTGATACAACAGGAGCAATTATGATAAAGTGAAAGGGCATCACCCAGAGATAACAAAATATTGGAATTTATATTGTGCTGTGGCACAAAGGGGTCATTATTACTGTTTTGAGGCACATAGGGGCAGTATTTTGCTTTAGGATGTACCCAGGGGACATTATTACCTTCAAGTGTGCACACAGGGACCATTTTTACTTTCTAGGGGTCACAAAGGGCAATTATTAATTAACAGGAGGCAGAGGACACAATTTCTTTTTCAGGAATAAAGATTGGTTGTTATAGGATTATAGGTGGGCACAAATGGGGCATTTTTAGTTTTTAGGGAATAGAACAGGTGACTGTTACTTTTTGCGGGCACAAAGGGCACAATTTTACTGTGTTGTGGGCATAATAGTTGTTATTAATACAGTTGGAGCACTATAGAGGGCATTATTACTATATAGTTGGCATAATGTTGGGTGCTGATTTATCAGTGCGCAAAAAGTCATAATTTTGAGCCAAGGTTGATAGTATTTCTAAAACCATGCAGTTTGTTTTCACATGGTGCTTTGGGGAAAGTGTATCTTGTGGACAAGTGGCATCATTGTGAACAAGCAAAGTGGAAACTGCAGAGCCGCATGTGCCACTAAAGTTAAATATGGACTGGGGCTACGAAGGTACACAAGGCTGAACTGAGATGCTATATTTGAGCAACTCACTGACAAAATGAGCCATAGGGCTACCAGACATGTGTCCAAACAGTACAGCAAATCCTACTATGTATGGGTTTCTGAAGCAGATGGATGGTCACTGCATCTCTTCAGTGGCGAAAAAGGCTTTACTTTTTACAGTACTATTGGATTGGACCTCCACTGATTGGCAGGGCTGCCTTCTCCAATGAGTCAAGTTTTCTGCTTCATCAACCGGATAGACATTGGTATATGAGGTGGGAAACATTGGAGAACAAACACCCTACAACCATTGCTGGAAGAATTGCCTGGGAAATGTTTTTTTGGGACTACCTGGGCCAATCATTCATGTGGAAGTTGCTCAACCAATTTCGGTATGGATCCATCTTTTTAGATCATATATACCCATACATGCTGATTGTCTTTTCTGGAGTGCATAGGGTTTTTCCCGGAAAACA
>JAODAL010069228.1:0-16455 GCA_025379985.1 Phyllomedusa bahiana | reverse complement strand
GAACTTGTGGAAGGGTCCAGAACATTTGACCCAAGTCCTACAGTTTAAGGGCAAAGCTCCCAAATACTAATGAAATGGAGGAAACTTCTGACTTTACAGAAAGTAATAAAAATGCCTTAAAAATTCTCCTCTCATTATTCTGCATTTGGCAAAAAGAAATAATTTTGGTTCCTAATTGACCTAAAACGGGGAAGGTTTATTCCGATTTCATGTCATAGAGTGAGAAGAGCCTGCAGATGGGGCTTTCTATAGAGGGGATGGAGACTGCTGGGTTCAGCTGTATATATGTATACACAGACAGTATGTGGTTAGTTTTTGTTTCTTTAATAAAGTTTGATTATTTTAGTGCTAATTACCGCTTGGGTTACTTAGATCTCTATAATCTGATTGGTTGCTAGTAGTGATGAGCGATTGCGTCAACAACCGTTATCAGGTTGATAGCCGATATCGGCAATTATCTAGTCGATAGCCGATAACAGATTATCACCAATGACCATTAAAGTCTATGGAAGAGAAACAACCGCTTCATTCTTATACCCAAACAGGTGAGGAGAAGCTGGAATTAATATCCACAACAGTAAATTGGATACGTGCTACATCTTAGGCAAGACAATTAGGCAACAAGAATCACAAAAAATTCACAGAATATTCACTATCCCTATCTTGTACCACAGCATGACCCACAAATTAAAAAGTGCCAGAAGGCAGTATTATTTTTGAACCATCATTTTAGTTGAACTGGACATTGATTATGACTGTCCTGGAATGCAGCATGAGCCCCAAACCTGCATGACTCACAGATTAAAAAGTGCTGGAAAAAGGAGTCTTTGAACCACCATTTTAGTTGAACTGGACATTGACTCTACCTGCCCTGTAATGCAGCATGACCCAAAAAATTTATAAAAATGTCTTCTCAGCCACTGTTAAAAATTCTGAGGTAGAAATGCCACTTAGAAGCCACATTTCTGTTCAAAAGGACCTTGATTATAGCTGTATCTCACAGCACCATGACCCTAAAACCATAGACAATGCTTAAAATTTTCATGAATACAGGAATAAATGGAATACGTTTTTTTCATGAAACCGTGTACAATTGGTGTCTATTACAGTCTCCTCACAGCAAAACCAGCAAAATGACCTTTTGGGCACTCAGAATAAAAATTGCAGTAAGAAATGATCATTTTAAAAAAAAAATTCAAGAGGACCATTTCTTTATGAAAAGGAATGTGAAGGAGACCGTCAACTAATCGGTGACCTCGGCAACTAGGGCCACAACATCATCAGAGATCCATGCCTGATTCATCTTGATGAAAGTCAAACGATCAACATTATCTGTGGAAAGCCGGATGCGTTTGTCTGTAATGACTCCTCCAGCTGTGCTGAAGGTCCGCTCAGATATGACGCTGGCTGCTGGGCAGGACAACACCTCTATGGCGTGGCGAGCGAGCTCGGGCCATTCATCCATTTTGGATACCCAGAGGTCAACTGGGTCCGGAACATATCCAAAAACATCGGTGTTGAGACGCAGATAATCGTGCACCATGATCTTAAGCCGGTCTCTGTGTGTCATATGTGTGCCCTGCATGACATGCGTTGGTGAGGTGGTAAATAAGGATTGCCAGAGGTCCCCCATTAAGCTTCTGCCACAATGCCTGCTGCTGCTGCGGCTACTTGGCACTCTCCTGCTGTCATGTTGCTGACGTTGTTCCACCGTGACATTTGAAGAACGTGAAGCAGATGCAACAGATGTCTTCAGTTGATCAATCAGCACGGTCTCACATTCCTGCATTATACTCTCTATTTGGGTGGATGGAAGGAAAGTGCTGAGTTTCGCTTTGTAACGGGGATTGAGGAGGGTGGACACCCAGTAACTGCTGTTCATTTTGATGGCCTTAATGCAAGGATCATGTTGGAGGAAATGGAGCATCCAAGCACTCATGGGAGAGATGGAGCCTTGATTTCCCAAGTCTCGGGGTTGACGGGCTCTAGTAAACTGATCTCGTACCTCTACCTCCATGTCCTACACCTCTCTTTGCTCGCTTACCACCTGCAGTTCGCTCTATGTTCAGAAAGATAAAAATTTAAAAGGTATGGAAGAGTTTTTCACAGTCTCTTCTTGAGAAACTGTAGTGCAAAGACAGCAAATCACAGTTATTCTTAAATCCCTCTAATTTCCAACGGCCAACTAGGGTTAGAAATAGAATTGTTTCTATCAAATATCTATGAAATGCGGTCTGGTGGAAGAACCGTAACACAAAATCAACAGTGTTCTTCCTTCAGTCCCAGGTATTTACAAGTGCCCAGTCGGACTAGGAATTGATAGTTTTCAACAAACTATCGAACAAGTGCCCTATTTGTGAAAAAATGAGACGCAGTTGTAATATACAACTATAGAACAGTTATATGGATGAGATATGGTGGTTTTAAAATGCTGACAGGCAGGCACCGGTTACAATAAAACATCTGGAACCCAATTTGCGTACAATAAGGCTATTGGCAAAAAACTGACAAGCACAGACCTCAATAGAAATGCAAAAACAAATGGGTGGGAGGTCTGCTGGCCATAAAGTGTTAAAAAAATTTGCTATTTCCATGTGAGTTCAGGATAGGACAGACTAGGCTGCACAATATACACCCTCCTTTATGATCCCCCCCTCACGCCCCCAGCCCACTCGGCTGCACACAGCACTTGAATTTTTAACAAGTCTCTCTCTAACTCAATCAGAACTGAAATTCTCTATATTCTAAGATTCCTAAGGCTTTCTGTATAAAAGAAGATGTCTCTCTGAGCTGTGACCACAGCTATTCAGACAGACAGTGAAACGTGTTGCTCTGTAGTGACATAAGTGAGAAGTGTTTATGCTATCTACAATATATGAAAAAAAACTTTGAGATTCTTAGTTCACATGTTTTGATCAAAAAATGCTTAAGCCACCATGCCGGTGGCACCTAGGTTCACATTGTGTTTTTCAGAAATGTTTTTTTGTGCAGAACTATACGTTACGTTGTATTTGACATATATTGCTTTTAAACTATATAGAGAGGAATGGATGCCACCATTTTGGTCTCTTGCACCCCGCCCACCTCCACAGGCTGTTATATCAGTGCAGTATGCTTGCAGGGTTGGTGTTTTTTATATTTTTCTCTCTGGATTATGGAGGTTGGCTGGCCCAATGAGAAGTCTGAATTTGACTCTAGTGAGAGATAAAGATAGAGTAGGACCACCCGCCTTGAGATCCCGTTGTAAGCCGGGGGTGGAATAAGCATTTTTTGATCAGCACGTGTGAACTAAGAATCTCAAAGTTTTTTCATGTATTATAGATAGCATAATTGCTTCTTTAGAGGTTTCCATATTGTATAGCCCTATTATCAAGTATCGGCTCCGTTAATGTGTGTATTTATTTACTGACTATAGGAGGTAAGTCTTTGATCGCTATTGGGGAGGGGGGGGGTGTTACTGACCTATGACATCATAAGGGGCGGTACTTCTTAATTGACGGGCATTTTTTAAGCCTGTGCAAGTAAGTGAGGTTGGAAATATCATTATCTCTACACCTGCTGGAGTGTTGCCTCGTATCCTGGGGTTTGGTCCCGTTCAGTTCCCTGATGAACCCTCAGAACCATTGAAGGGGAAACGCATTGGGAAGGGAATTGATTATATAAAGGAGAGTAAGAATTATCTATGTTGTCCTTGATACATT
Organism: Phyllomedusa bahiana; assembly: GCA_025379985.1. Lineage (NCBI taxonomy): Eukaryota > Metazoa > Chordata > Amphibia > Anura > Hylidae > Phyllomedusa > Phyllomedusa bahiana. Next base: position 12,754 of record JAODAL010069228.1, on the reverse strand, counting down.
ATTTGTGAATTTGATATCTTGAGGGGTGGTTTTTGACTTTGTACACCCTTTTGGAGTTATATCTGATGTCATTGATTGTGTGTATCTTGTGATTTGTCATCTTCTGGCATCAGTCTAGCCCCGTTTGATTAGAAGAGGTTTATAGTGGCCATCACATTTATTTCTAGTGATTTAGCACTATAATAGGGTGAGCCGATGGAGGTGGGGCCGCCCTTTTTCGGGCAATGTCTCTACCTATATTGATAGGATGGTGATAGGTGACATAGTAGGGACACCTGTACTACTCTGATATTGGCCTTATATAGTGTTTTATATCGTTAAGGCCACAGCGTGTTTCATACTGTGAAGGCCATAGAGATAATAGTGAATCCTCTTCTATAAGAAATATCTAGAGCATATTCTGGCTTGTTTTTGGCTTTGTAAGCGTTTTGGTGTTTATATGTAATTTTAATACAAAGTTAGTAAAAGTTATATTTTAAATGGGTTTAGTTATTCTGTGATTTTTTATTTCTGATCTTTTGGGCGAACAATGATATTATTAAGAGATCTGAGGTCTCGTTCCACCAGTAGCTGAAATCTGTCCATAAAAGGTTTCCTAGACTGCAAAGGATAAACATAGGGGTTAGAAGTAACAAAATGTTGATTAACCATAGAAGCGTAATCTGAGGATCTTGTAAAGTAGATCTAGATATTTGTTCCATGATATGAAGTCCTCTATATTTGTTGTGGACTCAACAAAATTATTCAAATATTTATCACATCTGGACTCCTAATCCCAAAAATTACGTTTTAAGGTGAGAACTCATCTAAATTTATTGACATCTTTCAGAGTAGAAAAAAGGTCAAAGATTTTCTCCAAGGAAAAATGAAGTCCCAGTGAAAGAACTTTAATCTGTGCTGCAGTTAAAGGGGTTGTCTCACTACACTGATTCATCTCACCTCAGTCCTGTTTTCTTGGTTTCTCTTTGAAATCAGGGGCATGTTTACTGGCTTCCACTAGGCTGCAGTAGAAGCTAGGTTTGTAGCTACAGCAACCAGTGCTCTCAGCCTATCAGGATAGATCAAACAGGTCTGTCGCTATAGTGACCTGGTGAGCTGATGCAGTCCATACAAGAGGGGATATCTCAAAATAGGTAAGACACTGTGATGGACATATATTGCAAAGTGACTTGTTTTTTGTGAGCTCTTAAATATAAAAAGCAATCCTTCATAGTGAGACAACCACTTTAAGACAAACTGACCACCTCTTTTTGCTGAGAATTCAGTGTTGCAGGTTTTACATCCTCTGTTCTTTTTATGTCTTTTCTCCCCTCTATGCCTTCTGTCCCTAAAATATTTAATGGTTTGACAGGTTTTACATTTTTATAATATGTATGGCTGCTCGTTGAGGCCGGGACTGGACAGAATCCTCAGATATATCTGTGTTGTTGTCTGAGCAGTCAGAGTCCAATGACCTGTAGATCACCCTGTTGGGGTTCTTGCTCTGACTTCAGGGGAACCCTACATGCTCATGCATACTTCTGGTCATGGGAATAATCAAAGGTGTCTCACTGGAATTTATGTTTCTTAGGGGCCATAATGAATTCTAGTTTTGCAACATTGCCTACAGGGTGATCTTCAGTTCCTTGGACTCATCCATCAGTAATAAGCAATCAAATATTTGTGTGATAATTGTTTAAATATATGTAGGTATATGATAAGACATGTCATTTGGTAGACATTATGCTATGATTAAGAGCACCAGGGGTGCTCAAAACGCGTGTGTTTCTTTGTAGTAGGAGTAATTTTAATTCGAATACTTTTTTTACAAATGGTCTGAACTGGGATATTAAATTGTTGGTTTTTAATGAAAATTCTTGAATAAACTGTAAAGTAATTTTAGACAAACATTTCTTTATCTTGTGTGTTTATATTTTGTTATTTTTTGTATTAGTTTAATAAAGTTTGATTATTTTAGTGGTAATTACCTCATGGGTTACTTAGATCTACATGATTTGATTGATTACTAGGGCTTTATTACAGGGACTATAGCATAATTAGGTGTCCCTGACCAAGGAATGCATGACATTCTGAAACACATACGATCTTGTAGCACTTTGTAGCTACTGATGTCAGTAGTCTGCTGCGCTGGTATCACGTGGAGTTATTTGCTATTTTGCTCTTGTGAATTTATCAGCACACTGGTTCTTTCTGGAGCCCTGGAATCTGTTTCTAAGAGGAAGACGTTTACTGCAATTCTCCAATACAGACTCTATCACCCAACAAGCACTGAATTTATGGGAACAGAAATGTAAAAAAAGCTTTGCTATATTTAGTATACATATTTATTAGCGAGGTCAGAGATTTACATTGGTAATGTGGTGTTGTTGGCGAAATATCCCATGTGAATTATTATCTTTTCCTCCTTAGACATGTACTAACCCACAGACCTAATGCGCTCGTGTTCTGTACATTCTTATATAACTTACACACTGTTATTGGCTGGTTAATATCCAAGAACAATCTCAGGTGTTAGAACGACAAAGGTTTGTTTTTAATGAAAAAACATTTCCACATTCTGTGTGACTTCTCTTCTTTAAAATTTTCTTAGCCAACTTTACACTCCTGTCGTGTGAACTTTTCTCATGTAAACAAGACTTGATTTCTGTGTAAAAGTTTCCACATTCAGAACATGAAAAAAGGTTTTCCCTGTGTGAACTCTCTCATGTTTAACAAGATCCGATTTCCGTATAAAAGAATTCCCACATTCCGAACATGAAAAAGGTTTCTCCCCTGTGTGAACTCTCTCATGTTTAACAAGGCCTGATTTCTGTATAAAAGGTTTCCCACATTCACAACATGAAAAAGGCTTCTCCCCTGTGTGAATTCTCTCATGTGTAACAAGACTTGCTTTCTCTTTAAAAGATTTCCCACATTCAGAGCATGAAAAAGGCTTCTCCCCTGTGTGAATTCACTTATGTGTAACAAGACTTGCTTTCTCTGTAAAATATTTTCCACATTCAGAACATGAAAAAGGTTTCTCCCCTGTGTGAACTCTCTCATGTTTAACAAGGTCTGATTTCTGTATAAAAGGTTTCCCACATTCACAACATGAAAAAGGTTTCTCCCCTGTGTGAACTCTCTCATGTTTAACAAGACTTGCTTTCTCTGTAAAATATTTTCCACATTCAGAAAATGAAAAAGGCTTCTCCCCTGTGTGAATTCTCTCATGTTTAACAAGATCCGATTTCCGTATAAAAGATTTACCACATTCCGAACATGAAAAAGGTTTCTCCCCTGTGTGAATTCCTTTTTGTGTAACAAGACTTGCTTTCCTCTGGGAAAAGATTTCCCACATTCAGAACATGATAAAGACTTCTCTCCTGTGTGAATTCTCTCATGTTTATCAAGACTAAATTTGTTTCTGAAGGAATTCCCACATTCAGAACATAAAAAAGGCTTCTCTCCTGTGTGAATTATCTCATGTTTATCGAGACTAAGTTTGTGTCTAAAAGAATTCCCACATTCAGAACATGAATAAGGCTTCTCTCCTGTGTGAATTCTTTTGTGTCTTACTAGATGTGATTTCTCTGTAAAGCATTTCCCACATTCAGAACATGAAAAAGGCTTCTCTCCTGTGTGAATTCTCTCATGATTAACCAGATGTGCTTTCTCTGTAAAAGATTTCCCACATTCAGAACATGAAAAAGGTTTCGCCCCTTTGTGAATTCTCTCATGTGTAACAAGATGTGATTTGTATGTAAATTGTTTTCCACATTCTGAGCATGAATATGGCTTTTCTCCTGTGTGAATTCTCTCATGTGTAACAAGTTGTGATTTGTATGTAAATTGTTTTCCACATTCTGAGCATGAATATGGCTTTTCTCCTGTGTGAATTCTCTTTATGTGTAACAAAATTTGATTTCTCTGTAAAGATTTTCCCATTTGAACTGAATAAGGCTTCTCTCCTGTGTGAATTCTCTCATGTCTAACAAGACTGTTTGTTTCTAAAAGAATTCCCACATTCATAACATGAAAAAGGCTTCTCCCCTGTGTGAATTCTTTCATGTGTAACCAGGTGTGATTTGTTCTTAAACTGTTTTCCACATACTGAACATGAATATGGCTTCTCTCCTGTGTGATTTTTCTCATGTTCATCAAGATCTGATTTATGAATAAAGCATTTTCCACATTCTAAACATAAATATGGCTTCTCCATGTGAATTCTTCTGTGAGTAAGAAGACTTGAGCATCTTGTAAACAGTATACCACATTGATCACATGGAAGCCTTTTTCCATCTTTTTGGTCTGTAATTGTGATAACCATATGTGGTGGGTCAGGAGAAGGTTCCTCATTATTGGAGTGATAATAGGACAGATCTGAACTCATGGCATCTGTACTGTGACATCCTGGATGTACATCCAAGGTACTGTGGTTTTCTCCTGAAGAGTTCAGCATGATATTGTCTTCTACTTTATAATTTAGTAAGGACATGCAGTTTCCTTCAGAGATTTTATAGAAGTTTTCTGTTAAAATTAAAAAAAGTTTTAATTTTTTTTTTTTAGTCCATCCACAAATGAGAAACATTTTACACATTTCCTAGAAACTGGGAAAAATCATGCAGTTTGTATTAAGTTCTTTTTGGCAAAGCCAAAGATGGATTGAGCAGGACCACTTATGACCACTTCCTATTTCCAACGTCACATAGCTAAATCAGGAATTTCCGTCATTGCTGTTATGAGTTTAAGGGTATGTTCACACGGCTTATTTAGCTACGTATTTCCACGCACATTATGCCAAGTATTGTGCTTTATACACGCCGATATGTGCGCCACAATTACGATACATAATCTCCAAAAAATTGGGAATCTCGCAAGAGAACAGAGAGTGACTTTTGATCACTATATTTACTATTTTGCCATAGGCAAACTTAAACTCTATCAGTTCTCTATCTATTAAACACTAAAACGTAACTTTTATTATATCTAACTCTTAACCTCTATACACACTATTTAAAAACCTGATCTCTAACCTCATCATTTAACCCTTTTTGCTTCTGAAAGAGGGAATAACTCCCTTTCTATCATCAACTCTGGTGGAACCCCACCTATTAACAGGAGAGCCTTATATCTATAGCAAAGTACTAGCTTCAGTAAGGGATCCCAAGACTACTACTTGGGCAATAATCCCTAATCTCTTAGACACAGAACAAATAAGGCCCCCTTGTGACACCGTCTGCAGCAGGTGACACTTGTAGACAGAGGTGAGAGATCACAATTTAAAACGTCATATCTGACCTCGCCGACATGTTTCGCCAGCTAACCTGGCTTTATCAAGGCTTAGAGGTCTGATCACATGTGGTCTAAGCTCACTTCCTTTTATATCATGTTAGGTAAACACCCCGTTCAGGTGCTCACCAATTAGCCATCAGAGAATCCACATAAAACCCACTCCCCCTTCCGCGCGTGCACACTCATAACATGTCCTGCTAAAGCTGCCACCATGCTCTCATGAGCCAGCAACCTTCAGTCAAATTCACCATCTCCATAACGGGCTTGCGCCCCATCTTACCGTACTGCCCGTGCCAATGCACTGCACCAACAGACAACTCAGCCCTGACTGTGATGGGCTTCCGTCTCACTTCTCTCATATTATTGCAACGGCGTTTTTCCCCTTTTAAGGAACTAACGCCCTGGGTATCCTTTACACAGCACACTGCCATTTTTATAAATTTCCCCATAACCCCTTCCTTCAATACCTAATTTTCATATTGGGGGAATAAAACTCCACTGTACAATAGACCACGTCAAATTTTCCCCTTAAAGAATTTTCTCCTAAATAGGAATATGCAATTCTTTTCCGATAGAGCTGCAGGCCCTTAAATACTTTCCCCCTGCATTGTAAAATATTGTCTCAAAACTTTTATTCATAAACTATTTCCCTTTTTTACTTGTATATTTCATACTCTTTTTTTTTTTTTTTTTTTTAAACTGAAGGTTTTTTTATATTTTTTGAATGTAGACAAGAAAAAACATTTTTACACAAAAAACAATTTCGAAATATACTTGGGGAAAGAACACGAGCCGAGGGGTAAACACAAATCCATACCGGGGCCCCGGTAACCCCTACAAAGGGAAAAGGAGTATAGTCCTTCAAAAAATGGGGGAAAACTTCAGACAAACCTTGACTAGAAAAACCCAAGAAACTAGAGACAAACATAACGGGGGGAAACAAGAGGAGGGAAGGGGGGGGGGGGGGCATTGGTAAAAAACCCCGGGAAATTGGGTCGTGCCCCGCTCGGGTCAAAATTCACTGCCCAAAAAGTATCCCAGGCCGACCTTTTTTATCGAACAGTTTCCAGCCTTCGTGGAGAGGGGCCGCCCTTCTCCAGTCCTTCGGTACCCCCCTCAGTTTATAAAATTAGATCCGCTCTCAAGGGGTATGGCCCGGTTTCCATCTAGTTTGCGATAAAGGGCACCTAGCTCCCTCAGGACAAGTAACAAAACTTACCTTATCCCAGGAAATTCTAAACTGGACCGTAAGTAGAAAAACCCCAAAGGGGCCCCAAACGGGTTTTTTCCACTCCCAGGACCTCTTTCAGGGGGCCTTTAACCTTTTTCCCAAAAAGGGTTTTCACCCAGGCTTTTCCCAAAGATTTTGCGGGGGGGTCCCAATGGCAGATTGGCACCTCCAGAAAACTGGGAAAATGTTTTGGGAACCATTTATGCACTGTTCGGTGTGGGGTACCAAAGAAGAGGACCTTGTACAGGTTCCCCTTTTGGGCCGACAAGTCGAAAGATTTGGCCGCTGTTTCCAAATTTTTTTGCCATGTAGAGAGGGGTTTTGGCTCCCCGGGAAATTTTTCCCCATTTCTCCAAAATTTTTTAAGGGGATCGTGGGCTCTTCAGTAGGAAGTTTACCCATCAGGGAATAGATTGAGGAAATCAAACCCTTCTTTGTCGTAGCCATCTTACAGGGGGACTCAAAGGGGTGGGGGGATAGGTGTTTTTTCCCGGGACAAGGAAAAAGGGGGGTGAAGTTTCCGAAGGAAAGTGGAACCTCGGGGTATGCGGGGGGGTCAAATCCCCTGCAGGCATCAAATAGGGGAACTTCCTATCACGGGCGGGGGAAAACACAAAAAGGCAAAATAATCCCGCCCCACCAGGGCGACAAAATAGCCTGGGAAACCCTATTTAAGGAGGGGTGGGGCAAAAGGGGTCAGGGGGCGAACCCGGGGGGAGGCCAGGGGGAATCTATCCTTACCCCAGCCCCCTTTCAAATGGTGAACCAAATTTTGGGGCCCAGAAAATTCCAACCCCCCGGGGATGGACCGGTGCAAGGGAAGGGCATTGGGTGAGGGGGAGCTATCCAAGCTTCCCCCACTTCCATCCTTTAGAAAAAAGCCCCTAAGGGCGAAAATGCCGGGTTTAGGGGCGCTTTTGGGGAAACCCCCAATAGTAATGAATAAATTTTTGGGACCCCCCCCACCCCCCCCCCTTTCTTTTTTATCAGCCAAAAAATCTCTCTAGCTACTCTGTGCCCCCCTTTTGCCCCATATAAAATTGCAAACATGCCGCCGGGCCAAAGACTTAAGCTCCCCAAGGGCACGGCCACGGGGGGGTCCCAAACGGGAAAAAGGAGCCCGGGGTAAGCCCCGAAAATTTTGACCTGTTTTTTCTCCCGAAAAACGAGATAGGAAAGGATTTCCATTTCTGAAAAGTAAACCCATATTTCCCTGAACAGGGGGGGGAAATTTGGGCCTGGTAGAGGGGAACAATGCATTCGTTTTTAGGGGTGCCCGATACCAAAGGGGACGGGACTCCCACGGATATGGGTTTTTTCCCCTGAGGATGACAAACCCAGGTGAGAGGTTGAGGGGAAGAGCCTCAGTTTTTTGCCCGCATTGACCTTGTACCCAGAAAAAGGACTAAAAAACGCCCCAAACCCAGGGATGGGGGCCGGGAGTGAAAATTAATTTGGGTTGGGGGTCAGCGGGTTTTTCGTCAGCAAATAAAGAAAAGCAAAATTTCCTTATCTTTCACCTTAACCCTCTAAAAACCATAAAACCTAGGGGAAACGGGGCAAAGGGTTCAATTACAAAAAAGCAAAAAAAAGGGGGGAAAAGGGGCACCCTGCCCTATTTTCCTTTTCTGTCGGGAAGGGGGTTTCCGGGTGTGAGAGGTAGTTTTAACTCGCGGAGGTTTGAAAAGAGGACCCTATAGCCCTCATAAAGGGCCCCCCAAAAAACCCAGGGTCTAAAGGGTTTAAAAACGGGAATGGCCACCCCAGCCGATAAAAGGGTTTTTTCCCCGCGTAAAGGGCTAAGGATGAGGCTTGCCCACCGACCCTTTGGGATATCAAAAAAATCAAATGGTTCGCCCTTGTTTTTATCCCCTCCTTGACCCCGGGGGAACGAACCCCCACCTGTCCTTTTGATCAGCTGGGCACCCAGACCCCCAGCCTTTTGGGCCAGAAAGTTTATTTGAATTTTTTGGGATGTCCGAGTTCAGGAGACCCAAAAGGCCTGTAACTCGCACTATCGGCGGGGGCCCCTTGCCCGTCTTTGGTTGAGAGTGGGGTGAAAAATTTTAAACATAGCGGGGACGGAAAGACCCTGCAAAAGGAATTAAAAGAGGGAAGCATGGGGGGGGCCAAGACTTTCAGAAAAGGGTCTTTGAACCCCCGGGAAAGGGAAAAAGGGCCTTTCCGGGGCCCGGCCCCCTTACCCTTTGGGAGGCCCCTTTAAAAACCTCAAACAGTTCCCCCAATTTCCCAGAGGAGCGTTAAGGGAGGCCGAGGTTTCCGGGGAGAGTTTGGCAAAGGGGGACATATTGAAGAAAGTCTCGGATGAGCTTCCAGCTGCCCTCATCTCCTGGGACCCCTGACGGCAAGGAGTACAGGTTTGAGAAAATCAGAGAATTTGGCTATAGATTTAGGGCGGGAGAAGAGAGGGGGCCGCCCATCCCCAGGGCCCCGTGCATGGAATCGACGGTCCCTCTCCCTTTATTTGGGGCGCCAGTAGCTATGGGCCTTTTTGCCAAACTCATAAATCGCTGTTTTAGAATAGACGAGGAGCCCTTTTCCAAAGGGTTGACCCCCATGCCTTCACTCCCCCCCGGTTCCCCCCAAATCGCCTTTAGGGGAGGGGTGGGGCATGGGTTTAAAAACTTTGCTGGGGGAGACCTCAGCTGATTTCCCAAGGGGCAATTTTTTGGCCTCAAAACCCTCCTCACTGGAGCCCCGGGGTATGCATTCCCTCTAAAAACCGCCTTTTGGGCCCCCCCAAAAGCGAGCCACCGACGCCACTGTTTCCCCAAATTGGGGATCAAAGTAAAAGGGCAAGGAGGCTCTCCGTTTTTCCCTAAGGGCTGGGTTTTTTAATTAAAGCCCCCTTTAGTCTCCAGGGGAAAGGGGCTGGGGGGAAGGGCTGGAAAAAAAGATCGACCATTTACTGGGGTTTTGGGGTTGGGCCAAGATATTGGCTCCAAACCCAAACCCCATAGTGACCGCAGGGGAGGGATGTTACCCCCAAGAAAAAATCTATTTTGGAGTGGGTTTTTTTCGGGGGAGAGAAGAATGTATATCCCTGTCTTTCCGGGTGGGTTTAAAGCGCCATATCAAACAGCCCTGGGGCCCCCAAACAGTTTCCTGAAGGCCTGAGATAACCCATTTTTGGGTAGGGGCCCGGGGGGTTCCCCCCCCTATTGTGGAACGGTCCATGACTTCCCCAAAAAAACCCTGTTTAATCCCCCCCCATGACCAAGAGGGGTAAGGGGGCCTGAAAGCTTAAAGGCCTTTCCTTTTTTTTTGGAAAACCCAAACGAGCAGGGGTTTGGGGGCGTACACATTGCACAACGAAAAAGGGCGGTTTTTAAGAGAGGGGCCCGCAAAGGGGTAAAACGACCCCTTCCCCATCAAGAAAACAAAAAGGGCCCGCAGAGGCACAATTTTTGAGACCAAAAGGGGTAAATCCCGCCTTTTTTTTCGGGCTGAAGGCATTAAAAGCCAAGGGGACAAATTTTTGCAAAAATTGGGGGATCCTTCGGGAAAAAAGTGCGGCCCCTTGGAAAAAAGACTATATTCCCGGTCTTAACACTCCCTCAGGGCCAGTCGTCGCTTTGTGATTTTGATTTAAAAAACCCCCTTTTCATTTAGAGTTTAAAAAAAACGGAAACCCTGGGGTGGGGGCTTTTTTTAAATGTTGATTTCCCAAACCCCGCTGGTTCAATTTGCAAACACCCAATATCAATTTCAACCCCACAGAAGTACTACCCTTTTTGGGAGGGGAAGGGGGAAAGACACACAAGGGTGGAAGGGGAAAAACAAGACAAACTAACAAAAGCGCCGGGAATTTACAGGGGTTTTTAAAAAAACCCCTAATAGAACCCGGGAGTTTTCCCAACTTTAGGGAAAATAGTTCCAGCGGGCCCGGGGGACCCTGGTTTTCGGGGGTAGTGGTGGGGTGTGAGACTTCACCTAGAGAACCCAAACAAGAGCCTTTAAAAAAGAAAAGGGGTCCTATCTAGGGGTCCCCCCCCCACGAAACAATTAACCAGTTTTCCTGAACTCCCAGAAAAATGGGAAGGGGAGGAAGAGACAATCAAAACCCGAGTGTTTTCCCCAAGGGGGCTAGACCCCAAAAACAGTTTTAAATAATTGAACGCCCTAAAAAAATGCAAAATCGACCCTAAAAAAAAAAAAAAGGGCCCCAACCACCAAAAGCTCATGAGACCAGGAGAGGCATTAAACACTACCAAATACTCTAGCAAAATGAGTAACGGGCCCCGGGCCCCTGGGGCCAAATGGAAAAATACAGAGCTAAGCTCGTCCAAACCGGGGGGGGGCGTTTGGGGGCCTGGGGCCCCTGGGGGTTGGGCCAGGGGAGCGTCCCTTACGGGGGGGGGGGGGGGGGGGCCCAAATGCCAGGCAGGGGGAAGGGGGGGGAGCAGGGAAAGGACAGTTTTCCCAATCATCCATTTTCGGCTGGGGGGGTCTTAAGGACCCCACAGAAGGTTTGGGAAAGGGCCCGCGTATGCCTTAAGCGGGGCGAGGCCCTCCCTACCCCGTAAGGGGAAATGGAAATTTCCAAACCCAAGGGGAATGTGGGTGGGCCCCGAAAAGGAAACGTGAGGGGGGGCCCCCAAATGCCGGCGGTTTTTGTAGGGTTTATCCCGGAAAAGTTCCCGGGAAAACCTTAATCTTTGGGGCCTTGAAAATCCCGGGACCTCGCTCCCCAAAACCCTTTTTCCATGAGGGGCCTTTCCCTTTTGGAGTGGGCCCTGAAAACAGCAAATGATGTTCCCCCCGGGGAAACGGAAGGAGCCCCTTTGGGGCCCGGGCCCCGTTTAGCTTAAACAAACTTTTAAAATGGGGGGGCAAAGGGTGGGGCCAAAAACTGTAAGAACAAGGGGTCCAAAATTCCTGCGATTTTTAGCGCCTTGGGGTTCTGGGGGGCCCCTGCCCCACATTTTTCCCGCGGCCCTCTATTGTCAAGGTCCTCCAGGGGCGGGGCATCCCCCTTCACAGTAACATTTGGGGCAAAAATGGGAGGAGGGGTTTTTTGCAAGATATTGGCCGTGTGATCCTGGTCGGTTCCCGGGTGTCCCCCCCTGGATGAATATTTAAAATTTTTAAAATTTGGGGGAGAGTTGAGATTTCTTCCCTACCGGCAGCTCGCAAAGCCTCCCCCGAAACCCCCAAACAACTCCTTTAGCTCCCTCCCTGGGGGGAAGTTGTGGGGTCAATTCAGCCCCTGGAGGGTTTTTAGAGAGGCCCGGCTATATGGGGGGAGGGGGGGAAACCGGGCCCTTTCCAGGGCTGCGGCCCAGGGCCGGGGCCATGGTTTTGGGGAAAGGGCCGGGACTCCTGGGGTGGGGAGTTGGGCCCCTCCGTCATCCCCCAGATCCCCCCCCACAGGGGCAGAGGAGTCCCCCACGGGGCCTAGTGTTTGGGGGGTCCCGGTGCATGGCTGGGTTTTTGACCCGATTTCCGCCATAGCTGCTAGGAGCAGGGGGCCTGAAACGGGGGGCCCTTTGGGGAGTTTCCCGGGCCAAAAACGTGGAGGGGCGCCGGGGGAAAAACAGGGGGTACCCGGGGCAGCTTTTTTCTCGGGCCCCCCCGAGGGTCCGGGGGTCCCGGGGATGGGGGGCGCCGCAGGGGGGGCCCTTGTTCCCCCGGGCCCCGACGGGGAGTAGAAAGAGCTCCCCCCTCGGGGCGTCCGGAGGGTGTGGATGCGCCCCCCCCGGTTTTCCGGGAGACCCCGGGATGTGCGCCGGGCTTGAAGGCCGGGGCGCGGGGCCGGCCCCCCGGAGAGGAACCCTAGGGAGTCGTGGCAGCCGGGGGAGTCGCTGGGCCTTCCCGAAGTCTTTAGAAAGGGAATGGAAATCCCCCTTTCTACCCATTTTGGGGGGCAGGCTTTTGCGGGGAATGGGGGGGAATTAGTGGGCCCTCCCGAGCTCTTCCCCCTAAAGCGGCCATCTTTCCCCTTTGGGATCCGGTCACCCCCCCCCATACTCATTTTAATAAAACGGGAGGGCCCCACAAGTTTCCCCATTGAAGATTCTCCCCTACGGGTCACAGCTACCCCTTCCAAAACCACCCCTTTTCAAAATGAATCATGCAAGAATCCAGTATTTTCCCAAAGCCTTGCATCTAAACCCAATTTCCCCCTCGCCCAGAAACCCGCGCGCAAGCAGGAACAACAAACTCCCCATACATGTGACAACCCCCCATGAACATCCCCTTTCAAAAGCAAAAATAATGCATCCCAAAATT
>JAODAL010069227.1:0-16455 GCA_025379985.1 Phyllomedusa bahiana | reverse complement strand
CTTTTTTCCTGTACCCAATTTCACAAGGAAGGTTAATTAAATTTTTCTTTGTTTTTGGGGGTGTAAAAAAACCGGGCATGAAACCCACGCACAAGTAGTGTTTGTGGGGGGCTAAATTTTCTTTGGGCAATTTACTCCAAAGGGGAAAATTAAAGGGTTTGTTATTCAGTGTGGTGACTCAAGAAACCGTCTTTTTCACCGCAAAAATATATAATTTTTTCCCGTAGCTAATTCAAAAGAAAGGGTTTAATTCAATTTTTTTGTTGTGTAGGTGAAAAAACCGCTTGTAACCGCTACAAAGTAGTATTTTGTGGTGGCTAATTCTTTGGGCATTTTCCCCAAGGGTTAACTAAGTTTTTTTCTGGTTGCATCAGAAAAAGAAACTTTTTTTTCCCGCACAAAAGAAATTCTGTGAAATTCAATAAAGGTTAATTAAGCCTTTCATTCAGAAAAATTAACAGGTTTTTAAACGGACATACAAAAAAATTTTTCCTCCCCTTTGTGGGCGCTTTATATCCAAGGGTTCCCCAGTTTTAAATGGGTTTTTTTTGGAGTAAAATACGGGGTGGTATTTATCAAATACAGTTATCTTCATCAAAACGTGTCTGTAATTTTGAACAAACGATGTGGGACAGGAGGTGGAGGCTTTCCCCCGAAAGTGCAGGGGACAAATTTCGGACGGCCCCCAGGTCGCGCCGAAAGGGGACGTGCGAGGGTCACTCGGTGGGGCCCACAATGTCACTGTCATCTAGGGCCCCGTGTGTAAATAGCAACCCAATGATTTGATTTTTTTGATGGTCATCCCTTCCTCCAGATGAATTTAAAACAACCCAGAAAAGAGTCGGGGGGAAACGTCAGACACAACCCTTTTTGGGCTCCCCGGGGCGGGTCAGGGGCCCCTCACCTGTCCTCAACCGCCTCTCCCCCATCGGTTCCCTCACCCCAAGAGTCTTATGTGGTCTGGGTTAGGCCCTTTTTTGCTGTATGAACAATTTGAGGAGGGCATTTTCAGCAGCTACTTGGCAGGAAGAAATGGGGCCAATATCCCTCTTCTTGGTAGGCGGAAAGTATAGATGTTGAGAGTGGCAGGGGGGGTCATGTTGTGAGGGGTCAGCCTCTAATACCAAGCCCGGTTGAGGCAGCGTGACGATAAACACAAATGTGATGTGAGCAACCCCCACTTGGTAGGGGTGAGGCAAGGGCTTCACATGTCGGGAGAAGAGGGGTTCAGCTTGCGCGTCAGGCGCGGCGCACCCGAAGTGGGTCGGGGCCGTGAGTCGCAGGATAGGGGGTTTGAGGTCGGGAGCCAAGGGCCCCGGGGGGTAAAAAACCCCGCTTTGCAGGTCCAAAAAAGTGGGACGGGGGCTCGCGAGGGAGGGGGCAGCAGTAGCCCTCAGTGTGGAGGTTGGCGGTTAAAATAAATATCGGCGGTGGGGATTTTTGGGAAAGGGACACGGAGGAGCCGAATAGGGGGTTATGTGAATCTGTAAGCAAAAAGGGGAAAGGTGGGGGAGTAACGTTGGCCCAGGCCCCTGCGTCAACACTTTGCAGCGTCCCATCCCGGTGGTGGGGAAAAGTGGTCGATGTGGTGGTCCATCCTCCCGCCGCAGCAGGCCCAGTGGCACGCATCCCTTTTGCACCCAGCAAGGCTCCACCCCCTCTGCAAAAGGGGAGCTTTTTTCTCTTTGATTTTTTAAATCTCCCGGCCAGTGCTCCCCTCCTCCTCCATGGGCCAGCGGGTTTTCAGGAGGCGATTGCAAAAAACAACGTATGCGCCCAAACCCTCCTAAGGTGCGAAGAAATGACCGTATTGCCCAAGTTGTTGGTGCGCAGTCCCTCCTTTTCCCAAAATGGTGGACTCTGCACCGTCAGAGAACTAATGGCTTGTGCTGACCCGAGATGGAGATTTCCCAACCCGTAATTTTTTTTTCCCAAAAAGGGGTACCAGCATTCATAAATATGTAAAACAGAAGGGGGGGCCAGCCCCTTTGAGTTTTCGGTTTTTTTCAAGGTGCACCGCATGGAGTTGGAGCTTAACTAGGTGGGCCCCAGTTATGTCCTTTCCCCCCCATGGGTGAATGTGTTTTTGGCCAGGACACCAAAAATTGGAAGGAGACCCCGCTTTTTCCCGTTGTCAAACGTGGCTCCTGCCCCAAATGTCGCCCCCTCCCCTCCACCACACCACCTTTCCAGCCCCCAATGTACTGCCCATTACCAATTGTAGGGCACACGGGTACGCAGTTCTAACTGGTTCCCCGGCAAAACAAAGTCCACAGGGGGAATGCCCCGGCATGCAGAAAGAAATGATGGTGGTTTCTCCGCGCCAACGGCAAATCGGAACATGGTGACGCCAATGGGAGGAACATGGGTGTCCGCGCTGCATGAGGAGGGTGGCCATGGCCCGCATGGGCACGTGTTCAATTGGTTGTGAAAAGGTTCCTGAAGTCTTCACGATCTTCAGAAGATTCTGAAAATGGCAGGGAAAATGTGATGATTCATCCTTTCTCAAAACCGGAACACCCTCCCCGGTTGCGCGGCGAAAAAAGGCCCCCCCAACACACTGTATGCGTGTTTCCCCCGTTGGAAACCAGGTGCCAAATTTTGGGCCCACTGTATGAGCAGGGGAAAAGGCCTTAACGATTTTTTATGATCCCGGCCGGGGTAGTATCCCCCGTGTAACTTTTATGTTACCCCTGGGAGCTCATGGTGGAACCTGGTTTGTTGAGGCCATTCGAGGACCCACGTTATTTGTCGTCGGGACTAGGGTGAATAAGAATTTCCCCTGTTCATGTCCTGGAACAGTGCTGAAAAATTTGTCTGGGGAGGGGATGGAGGGTGGCGACTAACTGCGGCACATGGTCCCCTAGGGACTGAAAAGGAGGAGGAGGAGGAGGGGGCATTGGAGCAGAAAACATTGCTGGTGAAATGAGTGGATTTTCTACCAGGTGACAAGGAGGGAGGAGCGAGCGTGGAGGAGGTAGTGGAGATGAGTAAGGAGGAGATGCGCGCAAGACGGGCAGTATAAGTGGAGATGGAGGGAGGGACCCCTCGGAGTCACTTTGCAGATGGGCAGCAAAGGGGGGGAAAGGGGGGGGGGGTGGAGCAGTCCGTCCATCAGCAGCAACCCAAGTCTGGGTCATGATGAGCGCTTCCTTCATGCGCCTAGGGGGAGTGCAGTCGCCGCCAGCAGCGGCCCGGGCAGTCCCTGAACCAAAAAGGGGGTGGGCCCACTTGGACAGCACTCGACCCCGTTAGAAAATCCCCGGGGCTATAGGCAGGCAAACTGGATGTGGGCCCCAAAATTGCCGAGTTTGCAGTGGAGAAGGTCCTGCCCCGGCCAGTAGTGTGGCATAGGGGGGTGTTCAGTGGGCGGGGGCCATCTTTTCCCCAAAGGGACCCGTTGTCCACGGGAAAAGTGGGAAGATACCTTTGTCAAGCGAATCAGGGTGGATCGGCCAGGATTTCACCAAAATTTCCTTAGGGTAGATACATCCGCCATGACGCCCCACCCCAATGTGAGAATGAGTTGGGTTCAAACTACCCGCCTAGCCACTATTCTGATGCCGCCCCCGCCTGTGCCACACATCTGCTGCCCGTTTTCCCTCTGCCACCAACCCTCTTTACCAGGGGACTGGGTTTTACCCCCTCCAACCCCTGTCATTTGCCCTGTCGCTCATGCTGTGTGTGGTGCTGCCCTGACCCCCCACTGGTCTTGTCCCCCTCTTGGGTCTTTTGTTTTTTCCACCCCGAATGTGGTGTGACTGCCTGACCTCATGTGGTGTGGCTGCGCCGTGACCTCCCACTGGTCATTGTGCCATCTGTGGCTACTCTTTTTTTTTCCACCTCCCGAAAAGTGATTTTGGGCCCCTGTCTGACCTCTGCTGTGTGGGTTGCCGTGACCCCCAAATTTTCTTGTGCCCCTGTTGACCTCATGCTGCTGCTTGGCTGCTGCCCTGGGCCTCCCCAAATATTCATTGGCCCCTGTGGCCATCCTGTTTTTGCCCCCTCCAGAAGGGGTTGTGCACTTCTGACCCCATGCTGTGCTTGGCTGCTGCCCTGACCTCCACACTGTGTCATTGTCCCACTCTGTGGCCTACTCCTGTTTTTGCCACCTCCAGAATGTCATTGTGCCATGCCTGCCCTTCATGCTGCTGCTGTGGCTGCTCCCGTGACCTCCACACGTGGTCTTTGTCCCATCTGTGGCCTACTCCTGTTTTTGACACTCCAGAATGTCATTGTGCCACTGTCTGACCTCATGCTGCTGCTGTGGTTGCTGCCGTGACCTACACACTCTGTCATTGTGCCACTGTCTGCCCTCATGCTGTGCTGTGGTGCTGCCGTGACCTCCACAAAGTGTCATTGTCCCACTCTGTGGCCTACTCCTGTTTTTGCAACCTCCAGAATGTGATTGTGCCACTGTCTGACCTCTGCTGCTGCTTGTGGCTGCTGCGTGACCTCCACACTGTGTCATTGTGCCACTCTGGGGCCCAAACTCCTGTTTTTGCCCCCTCCAGAATGTGATTGTGCCACTGTCTGACCTCATGCTGTCGCTGTGGCTGCTGCCGTGACCTACACACTGTGTCATTGTGCCACTGTCTGACCTCATGTGCTGCTGTGGCTGCTGCTGTGCCCTACACACTCTGTCATTGTGCCACTGTCTGCCCTCATGTGCTGCTGTGGCTGCTGGCGGTGCCCTACACACTCTGTCATTGTGCCAAACTGTCTGACCTCATGCTGCTGCTGCCGGGGACCTCCACACTCTGTCATTGCTCCACTCTGTGGCCTATTCCTGTTTTTGCCACCTCCAGAATGTCATTGTGCCACTGTCTGCCTCAGGGCTGCTGTGGCTGCCGCCGTCACCTCCAACGCTCTGTCACTAATGTTGCCACTTGAGCTCTCAGCTTGTTTTTTTTCCAGCTTTCTCTGGCATGACTTTATAAGGCAACATTCCCCGTTTCAGTTTTTTGGTCAGTTTTGCCCTCTTAAGTGCCCAGGGAATTTTATAGTGAAGCGATTCTAAGAGCGGCGGCATTTTCATGTGCGTGTCATTACTAAAACAAAAACATTGTATGAAGCCCAAAACCCAAGCTCCCTCTGCATATTTAAGCTGGCACAATGGTCTACAGCACCCTGCAGGCTCTGTGCAGCCTGGAAATAGCTGTTTTTTAACATGATTCGTCTCAAAGTAATTTGGAACGAAGTTATTTTTTGCCAAGAAATTCGGCGAAGTGAACGAAACGAATTTTGGAAATTCGCCCATCTCTAATTCTAATTCAGGCTAAATAGACAATTGAAATATAACTTTTATTAGATATATCTAAGGATAAAAAATTAACATCAAACTAACAAAATCCCTATTGTGCCCTACCTTAAATGACTAATAAGTGGAGAACCCGCCCTGAAAAAGGGCGACCCCACACCGGAACCTATCTAGAAACCCTAATAATTCCCTCACTAAATAACAAGAAGAGAGACGCCTACCACCATATACACAAAAATGTACAAAAAACAAAATACCACTCAAGACGTTTCCAAGACAAGAAAAACACACAATGAATCAATAGTTCCCTGTCCTGACGCGTTTCCCCCACAAATAAAGTGGGTTCATCAGGGAACAGACAGCACCAAAATATCGCAGGGGCTGTGGAAATAGGTGTAAAAAGGTAATAGGGTACATCAAAATACAATGCCAGCATGCGCGGGGACTAGTGGATGAAAAAATTTAAAAACACAAAATAGTACCCATATATAAACTCACGGGCCCCTTGAAATAAACTGGTTATCGTAGGCTCCAATGGCAAAGTCCTTCCCAAGATAAGGAAAGACCTAACTAATGCTCTAGCATGCTGGGCCGGATGGATGGTGCCGGACACTGCACTAAAAGAGGGATAGACTTAAATACCTTGTAAAAAGGCGGCAAAAGCCGCCATCCCCCGCCCATCTGTGGTAGCCAGACAAAATGAGAGCAGCGTGTGGATTCGCGCGTACATCCGTGACGGACCGGAAAGAAATTCCCAGCATCCGCCCGGAACTAGCAGACCATCTGCGCATGCGCACGAGAGAGCTCCGCTCACCACTGCGCACGCGCCCCGAAATATACGGGGCGCAGGCGCGATTCGCCGGGTATATGGAAATAACCTCTCACTACTAGCGCGCCCACGCTTGTGCGACCAAATAAGAGCGCATAGCGATAGACCCCACACTCGATGGAGGATCATCACAGAAACAGTCAGACACCCATCTGAAAACGTGTACACAAGGCCTACAGTTCGTTGTTGACACAATTGCTACCGCCGTAAAAAAGGTGGATACACGTGATGACAACATACCCTGCAGGGCCTGCCCATAGTATAAGACCAAGAAAATAAAAATTAAATAAGGCGCACAATTCCCAAAGCACTCCCTAAGAAGGTGCCACTTATCTAAGTTCGATTACCAGATGACAACAAAAGCCTACGTGTTAAGGACATAATGTTATTTACAATAAATACTAAAGTGCAGAAATAGTAAAATGCGATGGCAGGGCAACAAATATATGGAGATAATGGTAAATATACTTATATTTCCTTATGAATAAGTCCAAAACACAAAATACAAAATACACAAAATAAATATAAATCTATATAAATCAAATAAAGACACATAGTGATGAGATCAAATGAACGGTGCGAAGACAATGCATCATTAATGCCGTAAAGGGTTGTAATGTCTTTAAACGATAAATCCAAATGGGCTTCTCTCTGTAATATCTTTTTTTCAAAATCTCTTCATCTGGGAGAAGGGTGACAATTTCAACAACACGAAAAAACGATAAGATAAAAGGTTTTCTTATGCTTAGCATCGTCATGTGTCTCGCAGAGGGGTAATCCCGTCATTTCCGAGATCTCCCGGTGTTCGAATACCGCCGTCTCAACTCACGGA
The DNA here is from genome assembly GCA_025379985.1 of Phyllomedusa bahiana. Lineage (NCBI taxonomy): Eukaryota > Metazoa > Chordata > Amphibia > Anura > Hylidae > Phyllomedusa > Phyllomedusa bahiana. The sequence continues at coordinate 9,534 of JAODAL010069227.1, read as the reverse complement.
TGGTTTTGCCCCACAGTACATACAAGGACATGGCAGGAGGCCAATAAATGACGTCCCTAGTATTATAACATTTGCATATCCAAATGTTTTTAAAGGTATTAGACCTGTCATCAGATTTTGTCACCAACTTGGTTACCAGTTATGGAAGGGCAGGCCTTGCATTTCCCACAACTATAAGTCCCCTGAACCCTATGTTAAGCCATTGTAGGGACAGGGGGCCACATTTGGCGTGAAATGACTTTGAACCAATCTATCCCGAATAATTATTTCCCTTCTGTATGTTAAGTGCTGGTGAATATCCCCCAAATCTTTAAAATTGGATCTTGCACTAAAATAGGCCCAAAGTTTGTATGATTATTTCAATCAGGTTTGAGGCATCGTCAAACGTCCCTACAATTCTAACCATATTCTGTTTTGTTGTGTACCCTTATGGTATTTTTTGTTTTGTAGTAGGGAGATCGGTCTCAATGTATGAAGCTGATAGATAAGCTCTGTCAAAATATAGGTGTGGGTATCCCCGTGTCCAGGGAATCTTGGTTCATAGAATATCAGCCACTCAATAAAGGCAATCAAGAATGAACAGTTACCTACGTACTCATACAAACTGGTCCCCTTGGAATGCCCTTTCTAGCGGGAAAGATGATGCTATCCCATCGAAGTAACTATTGCTGATATGGCTTGCCGGTATATATCGTTGTAAGCAATCATCAGGCCCTTTGAGATCAGAACGTCCAAAAAATACCAAATTACTCCCCTATGTATACTGAGGTAAACCTAAGACAATATTATGATAATTAAATTGCTGGACAAATTGATGAAAAGCCTCTTCCGGGCCTGTCCACAAAATCAATGATGTCGTCTAAATAATCGTCCCCATAGGCGCTATACTCCCTGGTCTTCCTGGAAAGTACATCATAAAAGACACGTGGTCTCTGTGATATGTTCCGGTGTGGGGTCCCGCCCTTGTTTCAGGGCGGGTTTTTCCTCCCACTATATTAGTCATTTGAGGTAGGGCACAATAGGGATTTGTTAGTTGATGTTAAATTTATAATGTTTAATTTTTTATCCTTAGATATATCTAATAAGAGTTATCCGGCGGATGCTGGAATTTCTTTACCGGTACTGTCACGGATGTAACGCGCGAATCCCGACGCTGTTCATTTTTGTCTGGCTACCACGAGAATGGGCGAGGGATGGCGGCTTTTGCCTGCCTTTTTACAAAGGTATTTAAGTCTATCCTCTTTTAGTGCAGTGTCCAGCACATCCATCCTGGCCCAGCACAGCTAGAGTGTTAGTTTAGGTCTTTCCTTATCTTGGGAAGGACTTGCCATTGAGAAGCCTACGATAACCAGTTATTTCAAGTGACGTGAAATTATATATTGGAACTATAGTGTCTATTATATTTTCATCCACTAGTCCTGCTCATCGCTGGCATTGTATTTTGATGTACCCAATCTAATCTCTTTTACACATATTTCGCACAGCACCTGCGATATTTTGGGTGCTGTCTGTCCCTGATGAACCCACTTAATTGTGGGGAAACGCGTCGGAGACAAGGAACTATCGAATCATTTGTGTGTATTTTCTTGTCTTGGTGACGTCATGAGTGGTAAAATTTGTTATTTGCACATTTTTGTGTATATGGTGGTAGGTCTCTCTTTCATGATTATTTAGTGAAGTGAATTCTTAGGGTCTCTAGATAGGTTTTTGTATGGGGTCGCCCTTATTTTCAGGTGGGTTCTCCACTTATTTAGTCATTTGAGTAGGGCACATAGGGATTATGTTAGTTTGATGTTAATATTTTTTATCCTTAGATATATCTAATAAAAGCTGTATATTTAATTGTCTATTTTATCCTGAAGGATATTGGTGTATTTTTGTAGCATTTTTCTCAGATTTTTTTACGATACCCGGCAATAACGCATTCTAGAGGTCGTTCTCCGCCTGGCTATAATTCGGAGTAACGAGGTTTTGTTGGTGTCCGAATTTTCAGAAACCTTCGAATTCTGAACGAAGTCGAAGTTTGGGGTGATCTCGCGGGAACGAAGTGTATTTTTGATGATAAAATGCTGCAAGCACATGGCGTTACATGGGGCCAAAGAAGTCTGAGAGGAAGAAAGCGTAGCCTACAATGACATTGCAAGATGAAGCCAATCAAGACCTATGGCAGGAATCTTTGACGTCACCGGCACTATATAATTCCTAGACGCCATGCTCGCTCCTCACACTCCCTCACTACTGTGCAGAGTAGGGAAGGTGCTGCCGCCGCTGCAGCTTATGAATATCTCATACAAAAGAACTCACTTTTTATACAGTGATTTTTGGGGAGTGTCACAGCTGTCTCAGAGACTGCTTCCTTACGTTCTAATTCTGCATTTACATTTTAATCTATCTGCTCAGTTCTGAGCACAATGAAAATCAAAGGATTATCTAACCTGTGCTGTGTATCAGTTAAAGAAACAGCGTTTTTACAATCCGAAATACCGACTTATTTTTGATTGCACATTTAATTTGCGCAATTTTAATCCAGGGGTATATTAGAGCATTGTTTTGTTGTTGTGTCCACTAAAAGAAACGGTCTTTTTCACTGCCCAAAGAAGAAATTTTGCCATAATTTCATGTCCGAAGTTAATTTACAAAGTTTTCTGTTGTATGTTTTCCTGATATGACACCGATTTAACACACTACAAAGCTGACTTGTTGCAGCACAATTCTTTTGAGCAATTACATCCAAGGGTAACTGAGTATTTTTATGCTGTACTTAGTAAAAGAAACTCTTTTTCACCGCCAAAAGAAATTTTGCCTGTACAAAATTCATATCCGAAGGTTAATTAAGACCTGTTCACATTGTGCTTTTATATACAGTAAAATACACAGTTTTTTAAAATGGCACATACAAGTAAATTTTTCCTGCCCATTGTGAGCGCAATTTATATCCAAGGGTTTAACCCAAGCTTGTTATGGTTCATTTGGAGTCAAATACAGGTGTGATTTTATCAATACAGATATCTTCATCAAACAGAAGTCTGTACATTTTACAGACAGAAGGTGGCAGGCTCATCACCTGCGAGTGTCAGTGGCACAAACATTCCTGGAGCAGGCCCAGGTCGCAGCACAGCAAGGGATGTCGCAGCAGGGGTCACTCGTGAGGCCAGAACCAGCTGGTGCATCTAGCGGCCGTGTGTTGTTCAGTAACCCATTGTTCTTGATTGGTTTACTAGGACATCACTTCCTCCGAGATGCACTGACAACCCCAGCCAAGAGTCGGTGGGAACGTCCGACCACAACCTTAGTTGGCATGGCCCTGGAGCGGTGTCAGCGGCCCTCACCTGTCCTCAACCCTCCTCTGTCCATCCGGTTCCCTCAGCCATAGATCTACTAATGTGGTCGGGCTCAGCGCACTTATAAGCTAGAATGAACAATTATGAGGAGGGCAGTCACACTACATGCAGAGAAGAAAATGGGGCCAATATCCCCTGCTTCTTCTTGCCGTAGTGCAAAGTAATAGATTTGAGATGGCATTAAGGTCATGTTGTGAGGGTCAGCCTCGCATACCAAGACCGGTGATGAGGACAGCAGTGACGATGAAACACAAATCCGATTGAGATGTAGCTGACCGCACTTGGGAGCCGGGTGAATGCAGGCTTCAGTCATCGACAGGAGAAGAGGGCGTCAGCTTGCGCGTCAGGAGCAGAGGCGCAGCCAGCACGTGGGTGTGTGCCGGAGTCACAAGGGTAGCAGCATTTGAGGTCGGGAGCCCTGCGTCAACACAAGCAGCGTCACCATCCGGTGGCCGTGGGAGAAACGTGCTCAGATGTGGTGGACCTTCCTGCCACCGAGCAGCAACAGTCAGCAGCATCAGCGCCCAGGTGGCATGCATGCCCATTGCAGCCAGTCAAGGCTCCACCACTTTCTGCAGAAGGAGCTTTCTCTTTGCCATCATCCTCCTGGTCCAGATGCTCCTGCTCCTCGCTACTCATGGCGCCAGCAGTCGTTCAACGGGCGATGCAAAGAGACAACATTATGCGCCAACCATCCTAAGGTGCAGAAGCTGAATGTGCTCCTGTCCAAGTTGTTGGTGCTGCAAGTCCCCTTTCAAATGGTGGACTCAGCAACCGTTCAGAGAAAATTAATGGCTTGTGCCGAGCTGAGGTGAGAGTTCCAAAGCCGTAATTCTTTTCCTAAAAGGCCAGTACCAGCACTTAAAAATATTAGAACAGAAGTGGGCCATCCATGAGCTTATCGTTTTGTTTCAAGGTGCCTGGCAGCCGCAGACGTCTGGAGCAGTAACTATGTTTCAGGCCATAACTTGTCCATACGAACGGGCCCCTGGGTGAACGTGCTTCCTGCCCAGGCACACCAACAACATGGACAGAGAACGCCGCTTTCTCCTCCACATGTCAAATCGCGGCTCCTCCGCCAATGTCCGCCACCTCACCACCACTCATCATCTAAGCCATCACAAGTTCTGCTACAACTCAAACCACATTGTAGGGCACAGCGGTGTCACGCAGTTTCACACCTGGCTTGCCTGCGGCAAACAAAGTCACACAAGGGATGAACTGCAGCAAGAAATCGATGTGTGGCTTTCTCCGCGCCATCGCAATCGAACCATGGTGACGGACAATGGGAAGGAACATGGTGTCCGCCTGTCACCGAGGAGGGATGTTCCCTGCGGCCACTGCCAAGGGCGCACAGTGTTCAATCTGGTTATTTGAAAAGGTTCCTGAAGTGTTCCCAGATCTTCAGAATATCCTGGAAAAATGGCCAGGAAACTGTGCCAATTCACTCATCATTCCTAAAAAGCCAGAACACCTCCTCGAGTTTGCAGCGGCAGAACGCTCCCCCAACACACACTGATATCCGATGTTCCAACCGTTGGAATCCAGCTGCACATGTTGGAACCGACTGTATGAGAATAGAGAATGGCAATTATCGATTTTTTGAGATCCAGGCGTACAGGAGTACTTCACCCAGTGTAAACATTTGATGTCAGCCAGTGGCAGCTCATGCGTAACACCTGCCAGTTTGCTCAGGCCATTTGAGGAAGGCCTCGTTTTTGTCAGTCGCCATGACTACGGATAGAATAACTCCATTCCACTGCTTCATGAACCTGAACAGATGCTGAAAAATCAGTCTGGCAGGGGACTGGAGACGTGGCGACTACATCCACGCAGGCCACAAGATTCGGTTGGGGACTGAACTGGAAAGAGAGGAGGCCATTGGAGCAGAAGCATGTCTGGAGAAATGAGTGGAATTTTCTACGCAGTGACAAGAGAAGAGGATCAGGACAGCTGGAGCGGAGGTAGAAAGAGATGAGTAAGACGAGCAGAATGACTCTCAAGCCACCGGTGGCAGTATACAGTGGAGATGTATGCAGGAGCCACCTCGTAGTCACATGTGCAGACTGCCCGCAGCATCGCTGAAATTTGCCTGATATGGACAGCCGAATAGTCACCAAGCCGCAGAGGTGACCTTCTGCTCCTCACCCTATTGGAACCTCTCCTATAAACGTCCAAAAAGGAGCCATTTTCCCAGCTGCTTAGAGGGAGGACAAAACTCAAATACAATAGGAAATCACCGTAGACAGTTGGAGGCCGGCTGCCTATGTGCGGCAATCGTCCCTCCTCTGACAGGTCTGACGGGGGTTCTTCCGCGCTCCACGTTGCTACTTCCACGGCTGCTGGGGGACAGGTTGGTGGGTAGGAGCAGTAACCAGCTCCATCAGCAGCAACCTAATTCTGGAGTTTACACTGATGATCAGCTTCTTCCCCGCCTAGTGAGGATGGCAGTTGCAACAGCAGTCAGGACCTTGAGCAGTCCCCCCGAACAACAGTGGTGCCTCCTTGACAGCACTCTGCCACCCCAGTTAGTAGATCCCTGGAACTACTGGCACCAAACTGATGTGTGTCCGCAACTTGCCGGTTTGCAGTGGAGAAGCTATCCGCTCGGCCAGTAGTGTGGCATCAAAGCGGGTGTTATGTGTGGCGGGGGCCATCGTTACCCCCAAGATAACACACGTTGTCCACTCGGGAAATGTGGATGACTGACCTTTGTCAACGATGATATCAGGCGTGGAATCGGCCACGATTCCATACACAAAAAGCCTTAGGCGTCAGATACAAATCAGCCATGACGCCTCACCCAAACTTTAGAGAAATTAGTCTGTCGAAAAACTAGCAACTACCTGCCTCAGCTCATCCACTATTCTGATGACTGCCCACCCGCCTGATGCCACACATCTGCCTTACAGTTTCTCCATCTGCCTACCACCATCTTTATAACCCAGGGACTGGTATTGCCACCCAGCCCATCCACACTCGTGGTTATTGTGCCCACTCTATGACCCTCATGCTGCTGCAGCAGCTGTTGCTGTTGCCGTATATCCACACTGCATTGTGCCACTCTCTCCCTCCTTCTGCTGCAGCTGTTGTTGCATCCTGCCGTCACCTCCACACGCTGTCATATTGTGCCACTTCTGTCAGGCCGTACTCTGTTTTTGCCACCTCCCAATGTCATGTGCCACTGTCTGACCTCATGCTGCTGCTGTGGCTAGCTGCCGTACCTACACACTGTGTCCATTTTTGCCACACTCTGACCTCATACAGTTGCTCCTGCCATAACCAACACACTCTTGTCCAGTGTGCCCCTCTGTGTCCTACTCCTGTATTTACCACCTCCAAAATGTCAATTGTGCCACTTTCTGACCTCATGCTGCTGCTTGCTGCTGTTTGGTGACCTACACACTGTGTCAATTTTGCACTCTCTGACCTATGCTGTGCTCCTGCCATAAACCGACACACTTGTCAATGTGCCACTCTGTGGCCTACTCCTGTTTTTACCACCTCACAGAATGTCATCTGTGCCACTGTTCTGAACCACATCCTGCTGTGGCTGCTCCGGACCTTCACACTGTGTCATTTTGCCACAACTCTCTGCCTCATGCTGTTCTCCTGCCGTAACCTACACACTCAGTCATTGTGCCACTCTGTGACCTACTCCTGTTTTTTACCTACCAGCACCCCCCCCCACCCCCCCATCCAGAATGTCATTGTGCCACATTGTGCCAACTGTCTGACTCATGCTGCTGCTGTGGCTGCTGCCATAACCTACACACAGTCATTGTGCCCACTCTGTGGCCTACTCCTGTTTTTTGCCACCTCCAGATGTCCATGTCCCACTGTCTGACCTCATGCTCTGCTGTGGCCTGTGCCGCGTGCCCTCGCCACTCTGTCAAGTGCACCTGTGGCCTACCTCCTGTTTTTGCCGACCTCCAAATGTCATTGTGCCACTGTCTGACCTCTTGCTGCTGTGGCTGCTGCCGTCAACTCCCCACTCTGTCATTGTGCCACTCTCTGACCTCACGCTGCTGCTGTGGCTGCTGCCGTGACCTACACACTCTGTCATTGTGCCACTGTCTGACCTCATGCTTGCTGTGGGGGCTGCTGCCGTGACCTACACATGTGTCTTTGTGCACTCTCTGACCTCATGCTGTGCTCCTGCCGTCCACCTTCCACAGTCTGCATTTGTGCCACTCTGTGGCCTACTCCTGTTTTTTCCACCTCCAGAATGTCCATTGTGCCACTGTCTGACCCGATGCTGACTGCTGTGGCTGCTGCCCGTAACCTCACTCACTCTGTATTGTGCCACTCTGTGGCCTACTCCTGTTTTTTGCCACCCCTAGAAATGCTCATTGTCCAATGTCTACCTCATGCTGCTGCTGTGGCTGCTGCCGTGACCACACACTCTGTCATTGTTCCACTCTGTGCTACTCCCTGTTTTTGCCAACTCCAAGCAATGTTCAATTGTGCCACTGTCTGGACCTCTGATTCAGCTGTGAGCGCTGCCGTGACCTACACACTCTGTCATTGTGCCACTGTCTGTCCTCATCGCTGCTAGCTGTGGCTGCTGCTGTGACCTAACACACTGGTGTCATTTGGCAGACTCAGAGGCCTACTCCTGTTTTTTGGCCACCATCCAGAATGTCATTGTTCCACTCTCTTGACCTCAAGCTGCTGTGCTGCTGCCGTCACCTCCACACCTGTCCACTGGATTCTGCCACTGGAGCCCTTCAGCTTCTTGTTTTTTTCTTTTCCAGCTTTCCTGCACGACATTTTATCAGCTTCATTCCCGCTTCAATCAGTTTTTTCGTCAGTTTTTGCCCTCTTAAGTGCCCAGGGAATGTTATTGTGAAGCGATTTCTATAGCGGCGGACATCCCAGTCATATGCGTGTACATACTAAAACACAACCATTGTATGAAGACCAACAAAGCTTCCTCTGCATATTTGAGCATGGCACAACGTTCTACAGCACCCTACATGCTCTGTACAGCCTGGAAATAGCTGTTTTTTTAACGTGATTCGTCCCAAAGTAATTCTAATTTTGTCGGAAAATTCGGCGAAGTCCCAAAACGAATTTTTAGAAATTCGCCCCCTCTCTAGTTAAATTTTATTTGGTAACTTATATGCTATTTACAAGGATTCACTATCTTATAGGGAGAGCATTGAAAAAGCAAATTGTCAGGCATTTCTTTGTACAGTTACTCTGAGGTGAGGGGACAGGATCTTTGGAATACGTAAAAAATGTAAAAAAAAATATTTTTTTTTTTAAAAAAATATGTCAGATTACCATTTTTCATGACAAATCTGTGTATGAACCTAGTTTTTTTCTTTTTAAAATACTGTTTTCAGAAAAAAGCTCTTAAAGGAGCTTTTTCCAGGATTATAGTGATAAGACAAAACCTCCAGCAACTAAATTTTAGTAAAATGGAAATTATCACTCAACAAAAATAGTATCATAAAAAAGGAAAGAAACAAATTTAGATAGAAACCATATTATAAGATCAAAACTTTTAAAAGGAAAATACAAAACAACAAAAAAAGAAAAAATATGAAAAAGCAATACAACAAAACAATGCAACACTATGAGGAAAAATAAGTAAATAATGGGATTCCCTCTTTTACATCCTATCAATAAGCTAGTCCATAAAATAAAAAGGGGGGCCAAAAGCGAAGACAGCACTAAATTTTTAAAAACTTAATAATTGCCATTTCCCAGTAGAAGCCAACATAAAGAAAGACCGACGCCCCAACCATGTTTCACCACTGCTTCATAAGGGAGGCAAAGGGCAAAACTTTAAACTCCTTATACCTTTCCCCCCACATCACATGTTTTAAAAACCAACCAATGGAATTTGTAACAATAAAGGGAAAACACCCAATAATTACCCAAAAACTGAAAAAAAACATAAGACTATGCCCATAAACCGCTGCATTATTAAGAGAAAAAAGTACATACATAGGAAAAAAAACAATTGAAGTTTTAAAAATTTTAAACGTCCTCCAGGGCACGCCCCACATTTTGCAAGAGTTCCAGACTCATAAAGCGCCCCTTCCGGCAGTCAAGCCCCAGGTGCATACGAAAAACAAAGTTTCCGGAACCCCCGGGACTACTTCGAAAAGATGCCGAAGTGGGGCAGCAGCGAGCCCAGACCCCGACAAGGTGAGTATAAAGTGTACAGAAAGAAAAAAAG
>JAODAL010069226.1:0-16456 GCA_025379985.1 Phyllomedusa bahiana | reverse complement strand
GCCTGCCCAAAGTGAAAAAACAATATCGAAATGTATTCGGATAAAAAAAGGGTATTTTTTGCACCTACAATTCACCGTGGTAACTACACAATTGCTGGATTCAAATTTAACTGCAAAGTAATCTATAAACAAATCTGGCGGGCAAAAGGGAAAAAACACGTATCTGTAATGTTTTCGGATAATAAAAGGTATTTTTGGACCTTTCAATTCACCTGTATTTACTAAAAAATTGCTTCATTCACTTTAAAAGTGCAAGGGCCTCAATGAAACAAAGCTGTATGCGTATCAAAGCCCAAAAAACACTATCTGTAAGTATTCGGATAATAAAATGGATTTTTTGGCACCTATAAATTTTCACCTGTGGTAACACACAATTGCTGGATTAAAATTTAACTGAAAGGGGTTTAAATCAAAAAAATCGGACGGGGAAAAATGCAAGAAACACGTATCGAATGTAGGGAAAATAAAAGTAATTTTTGGGGCCCCTATCAATTCACCTGGGGTAACTAAAACAATTGCTGGATTCAAATTTAACTGAAAGGTGCTCTACAAAAATCGGGACTGGAAAAGTGCAAAAACACTATCGTAATGTTTCGGATAATACAAGTATTTTTGGCACCTACAACCGTGCTGACTACAAAATTGCTGGATTCAATTAACTGCAAGGGGTATATGAACAAAGGAAGGGGCAAAATTGAAAAAAAACATCTTCTGAAATGTATACTGAAAATTTTTAAATGGAGTTTTGGCCCTAACAAAGAGACCTGCAGTTACAGAAAAATTGTACCTAATATAAATTCCGGGGCCCAATATCCAGGAATATTTCAATAAAAAACGTTAATAATAAAGCTATTTCATGCAAAGTCTAACTAAATGTTGGGGAACTTTTTTCCATTTTCTTTTTTAGAGCTTTCTGGTTCGCCCGCGGGCCCCCCCCCCCCCACCTCCGCGACTTTACAGCGGAATGCTCCTTTAAAATTCTCTCCTAACTACTAAAATCTTTCCCAAACTTAATCTAAATAATTGTAAGGTCACAGCTAACATAGAGCTTTCTCGGAAAAATAGATTAATTTTGCTGACGGTTTTTGGACACAAGCAAGCGCACGCCTTCGCCAGACGCTAAGACACTGAGGTGAACAAAGGCTTTCATGTAAAACAGGTCATGTGATTTTTTCCAGCCAATCGCAACCATACCATCCCAGCATGACTCACACCACATCTCACCCCCTAATCTGTAAGCTGATTTTGCTGGCCCCAAAAAGAAGGAAGCGCCGAAAATGCCGATCTTAATAGATGAGCACAGATTTTAAAACCAAATTATCGCAAAACTAAAAAATTTCGAGCAACATAAAAACGGGCCGTTTTCCCCCCCTTTGTCGATAAAAACCCCGCTTCAAACGGGGAAAAGAGCACGGGGCCCCAACTGTTAAATCTCCCAATTTTGGTGTTCCTGACAAAACCCCAACCCGCCCTGCAAAATTTTGGGCTGTAACACAACAACGTTTTTCTGGACATTGGACCCCCCATACAAAATTTTCATGGAGTTTGTTTCTGACAGTTTGAGCAACACAGGGATATCAGGGGTCTGCTGGGGGTGATTTTGCAGACCCTCTGGCACGCTCCTCCCTTTCACAAAGGAGGAGGTGGGGGGTCCTGCTGAATAGGTTGTTGCCATCCAAAGGCCCCCCCCACATCTTTCCCGCTGTACTGGGCCCTTTTTTCCCGGGATATCCCCATGGGCCTTTGGGCCCCAGGCTGAAAGACACAGCTAAAACCCCCTTGCCACAGCACCCCATTGATGTGCCATTTCCCGGGTGAGGGTGCAACACCTGAGGGAACTTTTGTAAGGGTTTTAGACACCACCTAATGCTCCCTCTTGGGGTTTAAGCAATGCACAATCAAAAGTTACCAAAACAAACCCCTTTGGGCCCAAAAGCCAGAAAAATGAAGATTAATGTTTTAAGGCATTTTTATTACGTTTCTACAAAGTCAAAAGTTTAAAATACATTTTATTTGTATTTCCCGTCTGACTACTGCAACCCCCTGCTTATTTGGCTCCCCTCCTGCAAATTCTCCCCTCTCCAATCTGTCCAGAATAAACACCCCGGCTTGCTTTCCCCTCCCCCGCTATACTGAGCCTCTAAAACCCCGTTCATCACTGCACTGGTTTCCCATCCCTTTTAGGGAAAAGAAAAAACTCAGCACTCTCAAACCCCTAAAAACCCCTCCACAGCGCGCCCCCTCCCTACATATCCTCCCCAGTCTCGGTTTTCTTTCCCTACCCGTGCTCTCCGCTTGCGATGATACAGAAAACATTCCAAATCATCAGAACCTCCCATGCCCCCCCTACAAAATTTTACACAGGGGGCAAACCCAAATTCCCCTGGAATATGCCCCCCGCGGGCATCCGGCAAAATTCACAACCCCCCACAGTTTTTTAAAAGGGGGCCCCGAAAAACATCCCTTTTCCCCCCTGGCCCACCAAAACCCAAAATGGGTATTTTCCCCACATCTGTCACCCCCCCCCTACCAGGGCACCACCCGGGACTTACGGGATAAAGATGTACATCGGGGTTTGGGAAAGGTTTAAACCCCCTTTTTTTTAAAGTAAACCACCCCCAAATTTTTGAAACAGGCCAGCCAAAGTTAAAATTGGCACTTTTTTACCGTTTTTTCCCCCCATACACCCTAATAGATTGTAAGCCCTCACGAGCAGGGCCCCACACCTTTTGTCCATTTGTAAGAAATTTTAATGTTAATGACTGTTGTTTTTTCCCTTAATTTTTTAAAGTGCTGCGGAATTGTTGGGGCCCATAGAAATAAAAAATTAAATTTTTTTTATTAATTATTATTTGGTAGCATTTCTCTTTAATCTGTATTAAATGTTTGGGCTTGAGGGCAAAATTTTTGGGAAATCCTTTCACAAGCTTCTCAAAAATATTTGGTAGGAATTTTGGGGTCAATTTTCCCCTGACTGAACTGGTGTAAACCGATTTTTTTAAGGGTTTCCTTGCTCACACCTGCCTTTTTTAGGGTTTTCAAAATAAATTTTTAATTGAATTAGATTTAGGGCTTTTTAGAGGCCCCTTCAAAAAATTGACTTGGTTTTTCCTTAAAACCCTCTGTAACCAGTTTTGGCAGTATGGGATTTGGGTCATTGTCCCCTTTGGAAACCCAATTTCCCCCCCAAAAATTTAACTTCCCCGGCTGAAAGGCCCAGATGTTCGTCATATTGCCAAATATTTTGGGTTTTTGGGGTGAATTTAAAAATATATCCACCCCCGGGTGTTTCTCTAATTAACTCAATGTTGCCATTAAACCTAAACAGAAGCTTTCCCAACTTTTCCCAAAAACTTGGCTATTATATGGGGTGTCCAAATTTTCCCAAACAAAGTAATCATAGTTTTATGTAAACTTTTGACTTTGCAGAAAGTAAAAAAAAATGCCTTTAAAAAATTTTTTTAATTTCTTTTTTTTGGGAAATTTTGAATAATTTTTTGGGAAAATTATTTAAAGTTTATTCTGATTTCATGTCAATAGTGGGAAAAAAAATGAAAACTTTTCTTTTTATATAAAGTTTTGGGAAACTTCTGGCTTCAACTGTGGTGTGTGTGTGTGTGTTTTATAAAATATAAATAATATAAAAATAACCCCACATATATATAATTTTGGTAAAATATATGTGTGGGGTTTTATATATAAGTATATAAAGTGATTATATATATAAAAAAAATGTTTGGTATAAATAATATGTGTTTTTTATATATATAAGTGTGCATATATTATATGTGTGCCCAAAAATTGTGAGATATTGTGGTATATATATATAAATATGTTTTATATGTGTGTGGGGGTTTTTATATGTGTTTTGTATAATTGTGTATATATAAATAATATGTGTATATATATATTTGGGGTTTTATAATATAAATATATGTGTATATATATATGTGTGTGTATATAATATATATATGTGGCTGTATAAAAAATATATTTTGGGGTGTGTATATATGTTGGTGTGTATAAATATAAGGTTGGGATATAAAGTGGGTGTGTATATAATAGGGTATAAAAAATATATATAATTTTTGTAAAAATTCTCTGAAAAATATATTTTCTGTTCTCCAAAGTTTACCCAGACAGAATTTTTGCTTTCTTGCCCTTTTTTTTTTTTTTGCTTTCTTGCCCCAAAAAATTTTGGGCCCGATAACATGCACAAAATTGACACAAATGGGGTTTTAATGGCTACTAAAGGTAACATTCACTGAGTGGGGTTTCTGGGGTTTAGACAGAAATCTTGCCCTCTTTCAACCCCGCCACTGACATTTCGGATTTTTAGCATGGGGAAAAACAAAAGAATTTTCCCAAAGGGTCTGTGGGAAAAAGGGTTGAACTCTATAAAAAAAGGGGAGGGGTACAAAAAGATATCCAAGAAATTTATAATTTAGCAGCAGGTTTTAAAAATATAAAAAACAAAGGAAAATCCCGGGGAAAAACCAAAAACCCTTGTCAGGTAGACGAAACCCAAAAATTTTTTTGGCTACAACTGCCAGGAAAATTGTTCGGGAGGGGCAAAGGAAAAATCCAAAAAATAACACAGCGAAATACAGGCTTCTCTGAAATTTTTGGTGTGGCTGTTTCAAGATCACAATAAGGGGGCACTTGAAAAGAATGGGCTGCATACAATTTTGCCAGAAAAAACCCAAAATACTGCCCAAATGCCACAAAGATCTCACCTACCCCCCTCCCAAAACACTCAGAGAAAGCCCCCAAACTTCGGAAAAAGGGTAATTTGGAGTAAAAAACCCAAAAAATCGAACTTTTTGAGGCTTTTTCCCAAAGAAGAATGGGACTTTACATCTGACAAAATAAATGCCTCATCCACAATCCCATAAAAATTTCCCAAGCTGTCCTTGATGTTAGGGGGACAATACAATTTAAAGAACCAAATGTTTTTGGTTGCATTAAGATTTAAAAAAAGAAAACACAGTATTTTTAGGGGCTTCACACCCAACCACTAACCATGATTGGAAAAAAATTTTTGTGCAATTATATCCGAAAAAAGACCAAAAAAAGCAAAAATTCTCCCGGTTGGTGAACTTTTGGGCACAAGGTGTTGTGTGGTTGTGTTTTTTGTTTGGGTGTGGTGTTTGTTGTGTGTGTGTTTTTCCCAGTTTTTTGACCATAACAAATTATTTTTTTACATGAAAATTCAGCGTCACAATTTGAAATGCAAATTAAATTTCATCTTAACTGGAAAATTTGTCTACTTCAATGTGTCAAAAGAATTGTAATTTATCACTTTACCTGAACACGTTGCTGAACATTATTCTTTATTTTAATTTCTTCTGTAGACAGGTTTCTTTTCTTCTTTTGATCTTTTATCACCAACCCCATTTTTCTAGTCCTTTTTTTCCAGAAACTTGCACATCAAAAGGGGATTGTTTGCTATTTAAAAATTTTCTTTGCATTGGCACATAAAAGATCATTGTATTAAAACAAATACCCAAAGGAGAGAACACAGTATGAATATACACCCAAATATCTAAAATATGTGTACTTGAGGGAAGAGAATTGGTCAATGGATCTCTACAGCAACATATACATCTTTGTCAGAGATTACATAAGGACTCCAAAAAAAAGACCCTCAAAATTATTTTCAAAACCCCCACTGTACTGCTTTGCTTGGTAAAATGAAGGACATAACAGACAAATAATCCTCAAGCAGAATTGGGGGTCCCCCAAATTACATTTGCGCCAATATGGGGACATTTTTTTTAAAAATAAGTGATGCACTAAGCTAAAATAAAAACTCAAACTTTTAAAAACATTGGAACCCCAAAATAAAATAAAATAAATATGCAATAAAAAACCCCAACACTCCCCCTCAAAAAAGCCATAAACCCATTGGGAAAAAAACCCAACCTATCCAAAAAAATTTTGGTATGCCCCCCAAAAAACGTCGACCCCCAACAGGAATTTGGGCCCTATCCAAGGTTTTCCCTCCCAAATTTCCCCCTTAAAGACCCACGGGAAAAAATTTTTAAATTCCTGGAAAGATTTTTTAAGGGGGAATTTTTAAATTTAAAAAAAATAGGGGCATATAGTAGCCCAAAGGGAAAAAAAAACCAATTAGCCTAGGAAATATTTTTAAAAAAAAGTATAAAGCAGGTTTAATTTTTGCCCATCCCTTTCCAACTGTCCTAATTTTTAAAACCAAGAAAATTTTGTATAAGAATATAGCCAAAACAAAAATTTTTTCCCAAAAAACACACAAAATTCCCAATACCCCCCAAATTGGGCCCATAAAAAAACCCAAAATAAACCGGTTTTAAATTTAAAACCCCCCCAAAGGGGCTTTTCCCCCAAAATAAGGTCAAAAGCTTCTAAAAGGGATTTTTTTTTTAAATTTTTTCTGACCCCCCTATCCCAAAAAAGGGAGTAGTATAAAAAATTATTACAATGAAAATCAAAAAATTACTCCCCAAAAAAACACATTAAAAATTTTTTTTAAAATTTAAAAGGGGGGTTGTCTCCCCCAAAGATTGGGGTTACAGTTTTTCCAAATTTATTCCCCTTATTTTTTTTTTGGGCCTTTGAAAGGGAGGGGGAAAAAAACCCCAATAGATTTTTTATCCCCTTTGGGAGAAACAAACATTTTTTCTTAGGTCCCCCAAATTAAAATCTCTGTTCTTTCTTTATTAAAGGGCGGGGGAAATAAAAATTCCCACCCCGGGTTGGGAATTCCATTGCTTGAAACAGGGGCTATCTCAAACAAAAAAAATTAAAGTCTCCTTTTTTAATTATTTTTGGGCTTTGGTAGCTCCCCCCATTTTCCCCAATTAAAAAGAAGGCTGTGTATCCCAACGATTTCAAATCAGGGCTAAAAGGAATCAGGGCACACCCTGCCCGGGAAAAAAGAGATAAGGGTTGCTTTGCCCCTTAAAGCTCTTTTGGCTCTTTTGAAAAAAGGCCTGGGGGGGGAAAAAACCCCTTAAAACCCTAAAATCCCGGGAGAAAAGAAAACCCCCCTTTTTTTAATAAAAAAAACCAAAAATAAAAAATCATTTCACATCCCCCCCTAAGAGAGAATGTTAACCCCCGCAACAGTAGTTTAAAATTAGCCAAAGATTTGGGTTTTTGCCCCCCAATTTTCCCAAATTTTAGGGGAAGACCCCAAAAAATGCCCCCTTTTTGCACATTTTCCCAACGGTTTTTTTAAAAGAAAAATCCCAGGGGTTTCTTTTTTGTGGAAACCCTTTATCCCTATTAAGGTTTCCCCACCCGAACTGTTTGGCCTTTACTATTTCCCAAAACCCAAAGAAATAAAAAAAGAAAGTTCGGATAATTGCTCCCCCCAAATTCCCCAATTGAAACTTTCCCCATTTGTCTTGCCTCCCCCCCCTGGGTATACCGAAATGATGCCCAAGGTTTTAATTTTTCCCAAAAGGATGCCCCTTTTTAAGTGTTTTCCCTATATATTTAAATGGACACATGAAAAACTACAACCGGGGGTTAATTTTAAACCCTTTTGGGTTTTAAAAGGTTTTAAGGTTTTTTAAAACAAACCCCTTGGCAACCAAAAAAAAAAAACCAAAAAAAACAAAAAACCCCTAAAAAGGTTCCCCATAAAACTTAAAATTTTTTTTTGTTCCAATTTCCTGGTCAAAACCCCTTTTAAAAAAAAAACATAAAATTTTTTGGTCCTTTTTTTGAATTTTTTGCGCAGGGGGATGCCCCGAAAATTAAAAGGAATTTCCCCTATGTTGTTTTTTAAAAAAAAAAAGGGCCCAAACCTTTTTACTTTCCCACCCAAATAGTTTTCTCCCTCAAATTCTTTTTTTTGGGGAAAAACCCATGTTTCAAAAAACCCCCCAAGCAAAATAAAAACCCCCCTTTTCAGTTGTTTTTTTTCCAAAATTTTTAGAAAACAAAAACCAAAACATTAAAAAAAAAACCTAACAAATTTTTTTGTGTTGGTGAAAAACCCAAAAGGCCGAACTGTTGAATCTGAATTTTTCCCTTTGTTATTCCCACTGGAAAAAAGGCTTTTTTTCCTTAAAACCCGAAACACTGAAAACCAATTATTTAAAATTTGCAAAAAGGGAAAAATTAAAAAAGGAAAAAAAAAATTTTTAAGTTCCCCCAAAATTTTTAAATGAAATCTTTTTTGTTCAACCCACGAATTAAAAAACCCCCTGAAAGCCCTAAAACTTAAAACGGGGACATCTGACTTGGGTTTTTTTCCCAAAATTTTTATTTTTTGGGCAAATTTCCCAGAACCAAAAATTAGAAAATTTTGTCTTACCCAAATAATTTTTGGACCCCCCCCTGTATGTCCCTGCGTGGGGGAAAAACAGCCAAGATCTAGGTTGGGGGCAGTGAAACGTAGTGACTATGAACCAACCTGTTTTTTAAAAATTACTTTCCCCTCCTACATAATATTAAGTTTTTCCCTTAATTCATTTCCCGCAATAAAAAGGCCCCGGGGTCAAGGGGGCCAAAAATTGTATTAAAATCTCTCTAATTTTTATCCAATGCTTGAAACAAAAATGTAACCAATTCTTAGCTTGTTTGTGCCTTCCCAAGTCATTAATAGGATCCTCGGTCTTGTTCAAGGGCCCCTAAAGAAAATGCCTCTTAATTTCATTGCTAGGAAAAACCTCTTTTCCCAAAACCTTTCCCTTTAAATTTAAATCTGCTTCCTTCTTAAAAACCTTCAAATAAAGAAAAATTTTCCCAAACTAACCCCAGTTGTTTGGGCCCCTGGGAATCTCCCGTCTAAGAGGGAAAGGATGGAAAACCCACCCTGAGAAACTAAATCCCCGTTGTTGGCTGCCCAAAAAAAACCGGAGGTTTTCTAGTTACACCATCTTTTCCTTTTTGGTATGAGGCCAGGAAACAAAAATTTTTTTTGCTTAATTTAAAAAAGTAACCTTGAGAAAAAATTTGGGTTAATATTAAGTACCCTCCAAATGGAAGCAAATGCCCTCTCAAAAATGCGGCGGTGTTTTGGTATTTTTTAATGAGGCGGGAATTTTTTATAATCTGAAAAAAAGGGGTTTAATATAGGTCTCTCTTACCTGTTTGGTGGGGGGAGGAGGCACCCTTGGCTCTACCCCCTTAAACCGGACCTCATGGACAAAACTACTCTTTTGCTTTTAAATGGGGGCCCGGAAAATGGTCTGTTAGAAAGGGACGGGGGCATTCTTCTGTAAATGTTTAAATTATCTAAACCCTTTCCCATTTATTTAAAATTTATAAACTTTTTTTTGTTTTGGGGGCAGTTTTGTTGTTTTTAAATGTATAATATGTAAAAATATTTCTGATTTTAGAGGGCCCGGAAAATAAATATAAAATGATCTCCCTGATGAACTTTTTTTTATATAGAGGTGGAAACACTTTGGAGTATACTTAACAAGATATCTATGCTTTTATGACCAATCTTGGAGTATTGTACCTGTGTGTTTATGATAAATCTTGATTTGGCTATATACTTATATAAATACTTAGATAATAGGTGATTATTGGTATGGTCAAATACCTGCTGATACTTTAAACTATACCTAGGCTAATATGTTTATTTTCTTGGTCTACTATATGTCACATTTTTAATTTAAATCCTTCTGTCAGGGAGTTGTTATATTTTTCCTGTGTATTTTGTGGGGAATTTGTATGGCCCCTAATATGGCTAGGTTCCTGTTGGGGTCACTCTTATTGGGGCTGTTACCGCATTTTTTGGATAGGTAGGTTTAGTCCCACTGGTTGGTGGACTTGGTTGAGTGTAGGGTTATTATAGACATTTATTTTTATTATTGGTAGTTCATATTAAAAGTTAAGTTTTATCTAGCTAGTGCATCAATAAAATAAGGGACACTAACAGAAACCCAATGGACCCCATTATAGTTAATAAGATGCATTTGGTTGATGTCAGTCGTGTAACACATTTGGCACTACTGTAATTTTTGGTTTTCTGTTCCTATAATTGAACAGAATAGTAAGGCAGAGGTGCACATAGTCTAACATTATGTTAAATACTATAAAAAAAAGTTGACAGAAAATGGTTACTTAGCTGTATACCTAGCATTTCAAGAAAACTTCCCACCTACTTTGAGGACAATGATAAATGATAAGGTGAGTACTTATAAAAACTGAGTGCATCTGACGATATAGCCATCGATTTCAGGTACTTCAATCAGAACTGATTAAAATGCTGCAACAATTTCATTTTTCCATGAATGCTATTTAACATGCCTCAGCTGCAATACATTCCCACTGAAGTGAAACCTGGTTTTAATTAACATACAGCAATGGGCACATGAGCTGGTTTCTGTGCCCCTGGAGAAGCTTTTGACAAACATAGATTTAGGTCACAAATGTAATTAAAATAAATTATTCACAAACATGGACATAATTAGTTCAGTACCTGTTATAAAATTAAGAACACTTATAATTTTAAAGAGGACTCATCCCATCAAGAAGGAAAAACAAAAATATTTATGGTTATGAGGGTTTACATTTGTAAATATTGTTCTACTTTTTTTGGGGGAAGGAGGGGGGGACCTCCATGACAATATAAACAGTAAATAACACAAGTCATGTCTGTTTTAAAAATATTTGTATTCCTCATAATTTCTAATAACTGTGTTAATCTGTAAGAAATATGAATTAACAATACTAATATTCAAGAATATTAATATTGAACAACAACAATATTCCCACCTAGATTCTCAGGGGACGGTCAGCGAAGAAAGAGATATCAACGACAAATGTATAAGAAAAGATTATATTTTATCCAGAATGAAATGGGGTACAATGGGGTAAAAATACCTAAAAAATAATACATATCAAAAATGTATTATTTTTGGATAAGGATAAAATCAGTAAAAAGGAAAGAATATCAAACCATGGCACATCAACACCTATATAACCACACCCTGTGAAACAACACAACAACAAAAGAGAATAAGAAAACAATACAATAACTCCTGAATGAAACAATAATACCTAAAATGGAGAATTATACAAGAATATCTACCAGAATCTGAACAAAGTTCCTCCTGGAACGCAGGAGCTCCTCAACCCAGACCTCAGCAGCTCCTAGCCTCCTCTAGCTATCCAGGTCTGGCTATATATGCCATTTTTGGACTCAAAGGTTTGCATAGGCACAAATCAATATCTGTCTTGAGATGTGCTGAATCATGTTTGTTTCCCCCCAAAAGTATAAATAAAACAATCCGGAGACAGACATACTGACTCTTCTGTAACCATAGACAATTTTGTAAATATAACTGAATTTGATAAGGCCGATCTCTATCTGTCTACATACAAAGAAGTCAACTTTCAAATGCCACTTAGTATAGGCTTCTAATAGATCCTTTTTGATATGTTAGAAAGAAACAAGGCATTTATCTTTATACATAGTAATTAGGCACACAGTATTTTCAGTTCGAACAATTGTCCTTTGAGCTAGACTCAATCTAACTACACAATACCTATTTAGAAATGCAGATACTCAAAATTATAAACAATTTGTGTGTATGTTGGAAGCCTGTTTAAACCGCAGCCATTTTGGGCCCAACTCTCTTACAATTACATATAAAAGTATAAGTTTTTAATATACCATATTTCTTCATAAATCACTTTACGATTATTCACATTTATGCATATCTTACAAATCCTTCAAAATATTTATGAACAAATTAACAACTATCAATGCTGATACATAGGTGAGTGCTCCTCACTAAGAAGTATTTGGGGTATCAAAGCAGAAAGTGAGCCTCACCACCCAAACTCTTCTTGTTGCACTGTTGGCTCACTCTGGTCATCAAATTAGGATGGTACTGATGAAAGTTCAAGCACTGGTGAGCAGAATGTAGGTGCTTAGATCCATATCTGGGGTTTGCTAGTTTTCCCAGATATGGGGCTAGTTTGTCTTCTCTTTTTAAACTCCATTACATCGTTTGTTTCTGAGATGTTCTAATATGAAGCAATTACCTAGAGATCTATTTCTCCTTGCTCTTGTTTATTGACTTCTGATTTCATATTTCGTGAGGCTGTGCTAACTGATGTTATGTTTAGGCTGGGCTTGGATAATTGGTTTTAGTTAGCCTGGGGCTTTTTGGTGCAGCAAAGTAAAAGAAGGGGAACTGTGACAAAACAATTTAAGGGGGCAGATGATATTTCCCCTTTAGGTTGTAAGGAGTAGTCAACTCAAGGTACCAGGTTTTTAAAAGGGTTTTTTTTCCCCAAAACAAAAATTTATGTTTGGGGGAAACTTGCAAAGAAAAAAACAAAACATTTTACCATTCATTTTTATTAAAAATTTTTGCACCCCTTTTTGTTGCCCTTTAGTGATCCCTTGTTTTCAGCTCATCTCCAGGGGGGT
This sequence comes from Phyllomedusa bahiana, assembly GCA_025379985.1. Lineage (NCBI taxonomy): Eukaryota > Metazoa > Chordata > Amphibia > Anura > Hylidae > Phyllomedusa > Phyllomedusa bahiana. The sequence continues at coordinate 4,068 of JAODAL010069226.1, read as the reverse complement.
ATGAACAGGGCTGAGGGCCCAGTCCTGGGCGCCCCCATGCTAGACATCACCTTCCCCCTCGGCAGCTACTGAGTGTTCAAAACCCCGGGGCGGCCCCTCTACCCCTCCTCTGTACCCTTTTTTAATTAATTTTAAAAAGTGCAAAAAAAAATAAAAAAAGAACCCCAACAGGTTTTTTGCATTGATAAAGAGAAAAAAAAAACAGGTTTGGTTCCTCAGGGGTTTGAACCAAGGACCTTGTGCCTGGGGCAAAAAACTTTACTCTCAGTATCCAATGCTTTCAGAACAAAACGACCTTTCTTTCACTACATAGAGAAAAGACCTGGTGATGTCATCTTGCTGGGTCACATGATATGCAATTCATTTAAATCACCTCCCTCCCCCTTCTATGCATACAGAACTGAAGAGCAGGATACAGGAGGTATGAAATGAGATTGTGGCAAAACCCTTTTTAAATACTCGGTGGCGTGGTGCAGTGTTTTTTTTAAAACCCGATGGAATTTTTGCTGAGTGGGAAACTGCTTTCACCAGTCGGGTACAAAACTCATAAAAAAAGGATAAAAGCTTTTCTGACAACGGAAACCAATTTTATATTTTCATAAAGGATTGGAGAACCACTAGATAGTGAAACTAGGATTTACCACAAATTTAAGTTGAATCACAGCCAAAACATGGATCCTAATAATTAAAATGCAACTTTTATTAAATACTAATAAAATAATAAAGAATAAAAAAGACAAAAAGACTCCACTTGTTAGACCCTAGCAAAAATTGACCCTACCTGAACTGGGGCTATCACCCCGAAAAAGGGTGGCCCCACACTGGAACCTCCTACCCAACCCTAAAAATCCCCAGTACAAAATCCTGAGGACTAAACACTACAAAAAGGAGGGCAGAATAACACCATTAATACCCTAAATATAGATACATAAACTACCAAGCCAGAAAATAAGTACTGGGTTAGAGAAAGAGATACTACAAATATGCAACAAGATATTCCTCTAAACAAAAGGATATTTAATCATGTGTGTCCGTAATAATGAAAGCATATGGCGCCAAGATGGACTATGTATATCTGTAAAAATGAAAGCATATAATGCCAAGATGAACTACTTAAACAGCAACAATGGTAAAGAATACAATGAATGCACAAGACACAGTGCAACACCAGTGGCACAGTGTGGGGCTGGCCTTTTCGGGTGCTAGGGTTTACCAGGGGGAGGGTTTTTGTTTTTTTTCTTCCTGATTATTGTAGTAGTATTTATTAAAGGTTACATTTTAATTACATGATCCATGTCTTGGCTGTGATTCAATGATATTTGACTTTTGGCTGAAATTTCACAATGAACATAAAATTTCTAGAAAAGGTTTTTAAATTAACCACATGAGGCCACTTCCCTCTCAGAGCATTTGCTTGAAGTCTCACAATGGCGAGGTACTGTTGATTAATCGTAAGAGGTTTTCTTGGTCTTATGATGTCAAAATGTGAACAGCATGATGAGGAGGACTGTTTAAATCCCAATTCAAATTTATCCCCTAAATTTATTGGGCAATTCAGAGATCAAAACACCTGTTGTGAATTTTGCCATTAAGCTCCTTGTTAGACATCAGCAAGTTTGTGCAAAAAGTAATGAAACACTGAACAGTTGGACATGTGCATTCCACAGTTAAGAAATGGTCTCATTTAGTTAATTTATAAAGAGTTCATCCTGAAATTTCAACCAAAAGCCAAATCTCCCTACCTTTTTGTGAGTAGTGTATGTGTGAAGGTTTCTGTCTTTACTGCCATATAGGCAAACTAAAATCATAACGCAGTCAAAGAATTTAAGTCAGACTGTCACTGGTGGTTTAAGATGGTACAGGTTTTGCATGCCTTGTTTTTTAATATCTCTTTGGCTGCTTGAAAGGGCTCAAAAAGTTGTAAAAAAAAAAAGTGTATTGAACTTTTAGATTTCTTTTATATATATTTTTAAAACTTTGCTTTTTTTAATTGGAATTTTTAGTTCCTCTCCTGTTCTTGACCACTAGGGAATGTGATTACTTGTTAACTATTTTGCAATGTACTGTAAAGTAGTGTATAATTATATCAGTAAGTTGACAGACCTCCATTATGCCCATGCCTACAACTTGTTAACCCATCATATCACAGAACATAGAGCATCGCACTGTTTTCTGTGTAGTTGCTGTGATCAGTGGTCAAACGCATGTGCTTTCAATTAACAGCCCAAAAAAACAAAAAATGATCAGCACATCCAAAACAATTTTAAAGAAAATCCTGTAGATGCACGCAAACACAAAAGCGTATCAGCAGCACTCCACAAACATTAAGATACAGTAAAACAATGACTATATTGCATTTCTGATACTTTTTGGATACATGAAAATTTGAGGTTCTTAGAGCACATTTTGATCAAAATTGTTAGGGCTAGTGATGAGCGAACATTAAAATGTTCGAGTTGAACCTTGAACTTTGAGAAGTTCGGTTCGAGCCGAACTTGAACCCCATTAAAGTCAATGGGAGAAGATGTTTGGGTTAATTACCATTCATAACAGTACACCAAAACTAGGCGCATTATACACCGGGCACAACACATTGTAATATGCCTAAAAATGATACGTTGTGCGCCTCCATACCACAATGCGACTATCGAGGCACATTACATAAACTAGTAATGATGTTATGCACCTCTGTTGTGACAAGTGCCTCGACAGGCGCATTACATATACTCTCAATGATATGCTATGTGCCACAATATGCGCAATGTGCCTCGATAGGCGCATTGCATACACTACCAATGATATGCTGTGTGCCTCAATAAGTGCATTACATACACTACCAATGATATGCTATATGCCGCGATTTGCGTAGTGTGCCTTTTAGATGCATTATATTTGCTATGCAAGGTATACCTTACACCAGATTTCTGAGAGGATTGTACTTTCAGGCGTGCTTTACACTGATTTAATGCGCCTTAAAACTGCTGCGGTGACGCCAGTTTTTGGACATGAAAACTATTAAAATAGCTTGTCAAACGTGATGTTGAACGTGAAAATTTACTTACACAAACAGTAAAATGTTCGGTTCAGTTCGAATTCTAAAAAATCGTGAAGTTGGACTCGAACTTAACTTTTCTTGAACAGTTCGATCAACACTATTAAGGCCCATTCACCAACAAAAAGCTGAGCTCAGTTCAGCATTCTCACCTTGCTTGGTGCCTTCTCAGGCCTCTCTACTTTTAGGGAGTTAAAATAAAATGAAATTAACAATCAGCAACCACTGAGTATGGAGTAAACTCAGTGAGTGAGCTTGTGCCAAACATCATGAGGTAGTTACCTCATGATGTTAACTCTTTATCGTCACATGACGCATATTTACGTTATGGTACTGGTAAGGTTCTATTGCCGCATCCTTAAAAGTCCAATCGATTGAAATATTTATCCCTTACGTGAACACTATAGAAGAAAACAATTCCAAATGCCAAAATTACGCTTTCTTAGTAATTTCACGTCCCCTAAAAATTTAAATAAAAAGTTATCAAAAAGTCGCATCTATCCCAAAATAGTACCAATAAAAAGTACAAGTTATCTTGCAAAAAAAATTGCACCCTCACTCAGGTCCACAGGTGGTGTCAGGTGTGAGAATTGATTCAAAACATTAGAACTCTGTTTGTACTTTTCATATCCATTGCCTACACATAAGAAACTGTCTATATACCATTTGCATGAATTATTCTCTATGCCTATTTTCCCTTGACCAGTTTAAAGCAGATATTATAGGCCTGAAATGCGCTGCTTCTGCAAGGTAAAGGACCTCCAGGACATACCTGTCTTGGATGATATGAAGACATTTAAAATGGATTCACTATAGACTAACAAGAAGATAGCTTCAGCAAAACAACTAAATGACACAGAGATGATTTGGACATGTTGCGACACCCAGCATCCGGAGGACAGCAGAACGGACACTAACAACCGCAAACGGCCAGTGCGGTTAACATTATGCAAAAAATGCAGAAAAGTATATTACCATATAAAGAACTAGTGTGATCCTTTTAATTCGTCCCCTCA
>JAODAL010069225.1:0-16456 GCA_025379985.1 Phyllomedusa bahiana | reverse complement strand
CCGAGGTTTGGGTTTAGTACAGGTCAGATGGACTAGAAGTCAAATCCATTGATTGATGGGAGATGTGTAGAGTGACCTAGAACTGATCTATTAGAAACACTGATAGGAAGAGGAGAACTAAAACTGGTGCATGAAACGCTAAATAAGCTGTCAGAGAGGTAGGATAAAAACCAAGAATACGCAATAACCTGGTGGCCAATGGCGCCGAGGAGAAGGTGGTGATCTACAATGTCGAACGCTGCAGAGAAATACAGAAGAAGCAACAACAAGTAGTTGCCCTGAGATCATTTGAAACTCCACCTGGAGCAGTTGTGTTGGTGTAAAGTGTTTAAACCTGATTGTAGAGGACGAGAAGAGAGTTAGCAGAGAGATGTTGGATTAGGCGAGAGTCGACTAAGTGTTCCAGGAGTTTAAAACTGAAGAGAAAGTTAGAGACTAATATTTAATTGTGCTTGAGGGTGGATAGAAATATCCCAGAAGAGAGAGGTTAAAGATTGATGTTAGTTGAGAGATGACTACTGGAGAGACGGACTAGGCGAGGTGGTGGTGGAGTAATGGGCTAAGTAAAGCAGGTAGTGGAGCGAGCAGACGAGAGAACACTGGATACTCCTCTTTTGGTCGTTGGAAATGCTGAGGGTAGACTAGAGGACGTGCGGGGGGACAGGATCGGTATTACTGGAGGACTGGGATATACTGTCAGTTTTAGCTTTGCAGGAGGTGGCCAGGTCTTCAGCACAGAGGTTGGTGACCAGAGCTGAAGAGGTAGTGGGGAGTATCAGACTGTTGTGGGTTATTGTGTGATCCTGAGATTAGGAAGGTGGAATAAGTCCTACACAAATTTGTAATGGGGGAAATCTGTGGATAAACTTAATAATCTCTGTATTAACGTCGACTGTTTTATTGTAGATCTCATCACTTTATCATACGAAGTGCAATGCATCTGCAGGTCCAAGGAGCATCTCCAATATAAACCTCAGCAGGTGTAAGAACCTGTGGCTGATGGCTCTTTAGTCCATAATCCATTGTCCAGGGCTCCATCTCCTGGCTTCTATGTTCGGTCAGACATGTACACTCCTTGCAGTGTTTCGGGGGAACTCCACTTTCTCAAACATGTGCACGGCCCGTGAGGTCTTAGGCCGTGTTCACACGGCTTATTCACGGCGGATTTGTGCGCCGTATTGAGCGCACAAATCCGCCCCTGAATAGGGGGGGAGGGGGCGGGGCCGGAGGCGCGGGGGGGCGCCGCTCCCGGCCCCATAGGGCAATGCATTATTGCGGCGCGTACGCGCCCGTAAAAAAAATGTGCATGTCAAAATTTCTCCCCCCGGCGGATTTGCCGAGGCAGGGAGGAGCGACGGAATCCACTGTTCTCTATGAGAGCAGTGATTACCGTAATGACTCCGACGGATTGGCGCCGTATTGAAGCGCAAATCCGGCGCGGAGTGCGGTGCCAATCCGTCGGCAAATAAGCCGTGTGAACGGGCCCTTATACCACTTATATTAAACAAGACCGGCCACTTTTTTTCTTTTTTGTTTGTGTAGCCTTCGTTCAGGCACAATCACAGGGCCTCCAACCCTACTCGTTCCTATTCAAGCAAAAGAGTGTCAAGAAAACTTAAATAAAACTGACAGCTTTTATTATAATCCACAATAAAAAAGGTTTCATGTAAGCACATAGATATCATCCAATGTTAGGAAGGCACAATGCTCAAAAATGAGTACAAAACGTATACAGACCGACAGTCTTTCTTTGACTCTGAAAAGAGTTTCCCCATGGAGATGCTTGGAAAACCGGGCAGTCCGCACAGAGTAGCACGTTTCGAGGAGATCCCCTCCCCTTTCTCAAGAAATGCGTGGATGATCCCAAGCCTACATTTTATAGGGCTAATTAAAACACATGTTAAACAAATAAAAACAACTATCCTAAAAATGCTCGCAAATTGTAACTTTCATTAATTCCTTTGGGAGCTAAGAGTTAAACGGTGTTCCACCAGCTTCCTTTTGCAACTGTTAGAATTTTACAATATTTTTGTAGCACACACCAACGTAATCCTGCTACACTATGTTTTTCAGCTGCAAAATGACGTGCAACTGATGATTCACCAAACACTTTTTTACCTTCCTCTGAATTACTTCATTTTTCTTATTCAAAAACTGTCTAATCAATGTTTTTTGCTCATTTAAACTAATTTTTACTGCTCTGCTGGGCTGCCCTACATTTATCTTCCCACAGGGGGATTTAAGCATGTTAATCACTGCTTCACTGTTACATGTGTGTGATCCCTTAATATATTGGAGAACCTTTTTTTGGGGTGATCAATACGATCGCCTTTTATAATCCCGAACAGTGTTGGCAATGACAACAAGCAAAAGTGCCTGGGAAAGGGGGACCCAAAATTTTAGTCTGCACTTCGCCTTGTAGTTTTTTCTTTCTATCAATATCTGCAGAAACCAATTGCTGCCCTACCGTTTTTCCTTTTCGATACACATACCTAGGGGGGTTCCTAAACAAGGTACCAAACTGGGATCTATTGCAGTATTTTCCAATTTTTCCTAATAGCCTGTTTGATTATACCTGCATGGCTATATATGTAGACAAGAATATCAAAGTATCTTCTTCCTTTTTCTTAGAGGGTTTAGGTTTCAAATAATTTCCCTGATGTACCAAAGACTTCCAATCCTACTTTTTCAAGCTCTTCCCTCAAATACCTCTGTAAACCCAAATTTCTTTATGATCCTTTCCATATTAATCAAATATTCACCATCACTTGAACAAATACGTCGTGCACGAACAAAGTGAGACTTTAGAATTCCCTTAAACTCTGAGCGGACTGCCCGGTCTCCAGGCATCTCCATGTGAAACTCTTTTCAGAGTCAAAGAAAGACTGTCGGTCTGTATACGTTTTGTACTCATTTTTTGAGCATGTGTGCCTTCCTAACATTGGATGATATCTATGTGCTTACATGAAGCCTTTTTTATTGTGTCTTATACCACTTACCATCACCAATAACAACACTTTCCATACAACCCATTACATGAGATTCTAACATCTCCTCCTCAGGAGCCATCGGAGTCGCTCTGTAGAACATCATTATGGTTGCATTCTTCATTAAACCCTTCAGATTCAGTGTTTCTAATGTAAAAGTCTTGTTCCATCAGCACCATAAACCTCCTCCACAATTTGTCATCTACCATCACTGACTGTTACGATACTGGTGTGTATAGCTGGAATCCAATGGTAGGGGCTAGGATAGAAACACAAGGAGGCACTGGAGACTTGATCTTGAAGCAACAGGTGAAGGCAAGGATCCAAGGCGAGGAGTAGCAGAGACTGACGAGCGGTCAGCAGGTGTCTCAGGGTTTGCAGGGTGAACTGCGAGTAGAGGAACAGACTGGAAGGTGAGCTCCTAGGCGAGAGGACTGTAAGCAACGCAGGAGCTAGGGCACAATACTAAAAGCAATGAGCAACAGGCTTGAGGAGTTTATATAGGAGCAGGAACAGGAAACCGGAAACAAGATGGCAACCAGCTGAGACACAATCCACCATCTTGACTGAGGGCAAACTTAAGGGCAAACACAGTTAGTAAGTTCCACGGTATAGCAGGAGATTCCTGACACTGACATTATATTTGGCATCAGTATTCTCTCCAAACTTCTTCAATGTTTTCCTCCAATCTCTGTTCCGCTCCGATCATTTTCTGTTTATATCGTCTGATATTGGACTTGTGCTAATTAAGCCGCGTCATAATCGCATTGTTTGTCCGACACTTATTTCTCTCACATGGACATTTTAGCAAATTTCTACATTTTGAATTTGCCTTTAATATCTTTTAACCCCTCAATCACAATTGACGTATTGGGTACTCCTCCTTAAATAGATGCCCGTGCTTCTCATCCCTTGCCAGAATCTTCCACCCTCTGGTTACTTTGTCTAATAAGGTTGGAGCTGATCATACTTTGTTATGTACATTATTTTCCTGATTTGTATCCAATGATTTGGTAGGCCTCTCCTACCCCTTATTATCTTCCTATTTCCCCTAACCATACACTGTTCTGCTATGTTACCCATATCCTTATGTCAATCTACATCCTCCTTTGGTAGAAATGTTTTGGGGGGGGGGTGGGGTGAAAGCTTTCTGGTCTCACTATGTTCTTCTGATCCTGGGGTTTTGAACACATGGGGGTACATAGTTTTCATAGTTTTAAGGCAAAAAAAAACAAAGTCCCTCCAGTTCACCCATTTTTCTAAAGTGGAAGGCAAAAAAATAGGTAAACCAACGTCTCATTTTAGGGAAAAAAACCCTTCCCAAAACCACCAATTTTGAATCCAAAAAACCCCCAAAAAGCCCGTTTTCTAAGAACCCCGGCACTATAACTTTTTATTAATCTAGAAATTCCCAGACCTTCTCAAACCCCGCACTATAACTTTTCTTTTAAATTACATCTAAAAAAATGTACCCAAACCCCTTTCCCCAAAACCCGGGAACACTTAACTTTTTTATTTATTACATCTAAAAAAGATCCAACCCTTCCCAAAACCCTTCACTATAATTTTGGGTTTTTTATTACATCTAAAAATGCCCCCTCCAGCCCCTTTCCTCCAAACCCGTCACTATAACTTTTATATTTTTTAAAATTTTAAAAAAGGTTCCCCCAAACCCCTTTCTCCAGACCCCCGGTAACTTAAAATTTTTCTATTATTAAATCTAGAAATGTATCCAGACCCTTCCCCCAAAATCCGGTCACAAAAACTTATTTTTTATTACATCTAAAAAAAATGTTCCCCCCCCTTTTTCTCCAGAACCCCGGCACTATTAACTTTTTTCTATTATTACATCTAAAATTTTCCCCAAAACCCCTTTCCCAAAATTTTCCCGGTCACTAAAACTGTTAAAATTTTTAATCAGAAATGTACCAGACCCTTCTCCAGAATCCGGTCACTAAAAACTTGTTTTATTTTTACACCCAAAAATGTATCCAGACCCTTCTCCGAATCCGGTCACATAATTTGTTCTATTTTTACATCTAAAAGTTCCAGACCCTTCCCCAAACCCCCTTCCTATAATTTGTTTTATTATTACTTCAAAATTTTTCCCCAAACCCCTTTTTTCCAGAATCCCCCCAACTATAACTTTTTTAAATTATTACATCAAAAATGCTCCGGCCCCTTCTCCAAACCCGGGTCACTATAACTTTTTTTAAATTATTAAATCAAAAAATGTTTCCAGCCCCTTTCCCCCAAAATCCCACCAACTATAACTTTTTATATTTTTCCCTTCAAAAAAATTTTCCCCAAACCCCTTTTTCCCCAAAAACCCCGGTCACTAAACTTTTCAATTATTATATCAAAAATGCATTAAAACCCCCTTTTTTTGAATCTTTAAAAAATTAAACCATAAAAATTCCTCTCGAGATTTTCCCACAGTCCCCACCTATAAAAAATCCCTTTCTATGTTTATGTAGAAATTTTCTTTCCTTTTTTTGAGAGGCGCCCCCTTGTTCGGGATAAAACCTGGTATAATTTTTTGCAATCCTTATATTGCCCTTTAAATATTTTTAAACAATTTATTATGTCCCTCTAAGCCGTTTTTCCTAAAAAAAAACCCCCAAATCTTAAAAATCTTTTGGGTATTTTGCCCCACCCACCCTTTTTATTATTTTCTTAAAAGCTCTACAATGTCTTCCTGGCACGGGTTCCCAAAACTGTCCCCAAAAATCCCTGGGTTTAGACCAGTATTTTTATAATGAGAGAATAATATTCTCTCATGTGCCTCTTTGCCCCCTTTTAATCACCCCAAAAAAAATCTTGCCTTGAAACTGCTCCTGACCCCGGGCTTTTCAGTTAATTTTTCTGCCCCCCCGATTCCCAAGTCCTTTCCATGTCATTTTTCCCACCCTTTTTCCTTAACATGTATCATGTAAGGATTTTTTTTTCCCCCATGTGAAAAACCTTGCTTTATCTGTTTAAACCTCATCTGCCATTTCCCTGCCCAGGCCCTCCAACCCTATCCGATCCCTTTTGTAATAAAACCTTATCCTCTATTGTGCGGATTCTTTCAGAGTTAGTATATCTGCAAAGATTGATGTGCTGCCCATGCAACCTTCACCTTCTTTTCCCAACCCAGATATTGAAAGGTTCAACTTTTTCTTAAAAAAATTTTTTTATTTGAAGACAAATTTCAAAGAATATTTCATACTTCCTTGTATTAATTGACATACATGAATACTTACACTTTTTTGAATTTTGGAGAAAGTTTGTCTTACAATTTTTAAACTTTTTAATCAAAAAAAAAGGGAAAAACACTAATAAACTAAATTAACAGAAATTTGAACACCCTTTAGTCCTTTTTTGGTATTACTAAGGTCATATTGCGCTAATAACAAATCCACCGATATATCCATGGCCAAAAATGGGGGAAAATGGGGGAACAAAAAAAAAATAAAAAAAAATCGAAACCCCACTTATTCTCCAACCACTAGTCTTTAACTTAATTTTTCCCAATTTACCTGCAATTTTTTCCCCCTTAGTAGTAAGAAGTAATTAAAAAGGGTTTTCATAATCTTGGTCAACCCCGGGTCGGTGAAGGAAAAATTCCATAAAGTTCCCCCACTTTTTAAAAAATTTTTTAAATTTAAACCGGATTTCTTTTTCCAATTTATAGGAAGAAAATTTCTCTCAATGTTCTAAACCTCCCCCATATCTGGCCCACTTTTTTGCAACCTTGCCTTAAAAAATAAATTTTTTTAGCTACCAAAAGGGAAATTTGTAGATTTTATTTCCGACAGAAGCCCAGCTTCTGACCCCCCAAGCAACCTGAAAAAATAAGGGAAAAATTTTTGCCAAGGGTTTTCTTCTATCTCAGCTTCCAAATTTTCTGTTTTTCTCTCGAATCTTCCAGAATTGTTTTAATTTTTGGGACACCCCCAAATCCGTGATTAGGTTCCCCTTATCCAAACCAATTTTGGGCATGCTTTAAGTATGTGAGGGACATTTTTTTGGGATTAAAAAGGCGAAAATTTGTTTTATGCGCAATTTTAAAAACCCCATCTCTCCCAATTTTCATTAAAATAGAGGTTCTACTTTGTCAAACCTTTTGGATTTTCCAAGATGCAAATTTGTCTCCAAGTTCCTTTTGTTCCTGGAAGTAAAATTTGTATTCTTTTTCCCTTCAATTTCTTTTTTAAATCTCTTAATTTTGCAATAAAATTCAGCCGAGTTTTACCGTGAACTTGACCCAATAATGCATAAAAATTTATCATCTCCTTCTGCTTTTGCTAATCAAAACTTGGGTTTTACAAAAGTGTTTTTGTTTTGAAGTTTTGGGAAATATTGTCTATCTGTAGTCAACTTTTCCTTAAATTTCTTGCAGTGAGAAAACCTTCTCTTTATATGAAATAGATCTTTTAATTTATTTTTATTTTTTTTTTTCCCAATATTAAAATTTTTTTCTTTTCCTGGTGGGAACTCCGAACTCCCATATTCTATTTATTTTTGATATAATTATTTTCAGTGAAACATTTTTTCGATTTTTTTTCCAAATACAGATCGTTTTCTCCAAACTACACTCCTTTTAAAAACTACTGGAAGATTTTTTATAGGGTAGAATAAAACTTTTTTCTTCCAAGGGTACGCTAATTGTTTTTTAACATTAAGTTTGAAAAATTTCTCGAACCCAAATCCTCCCTAACGTGTCTTACCAACGCTGCTATATTATAACCCTAATATTTTTGGGATTTTAAGTCCACCCAAATGCTTTGGAAACTAGTTTATCTTTTCCCCCTGGGTCTTTTTTTATTCCAGGAAAACCTAGAAAACTTACTACTTCTTAAAATCTTTGTGTTTCAACAAAATTGGCAAGTTCGGATTGGATACAAAACCCCCCGCAAAAACCCCCTTTTTTTTGGTGTGCCCTACCAAAAAGAAAAGTGGAAGATTTTCCACCTTCTAATTCCTGGAGAAATCTTGTAAACGGGGATCAAAAATTTAGTTTAAAATTGTGAAGAATTTTTTTCCCAAATTTTAATACCTAAATATGTTTTTGCGAATTTTAAAATTTCTACCTGATCTTTGTCTAAGTGTCTTTTCTAAATGACCTAATGGGGGTAGTTGACTTTTTTTAAATATTAATTTTGTAACAAGATTTTGCCCCATTCACTCAGTTTATCTATAACTTTCTTTTAAAATTTGCTCTGGAGGGCCCAAAAAAAACAATTGTCTCTGCAAAACAACATATTTCACCTTTTACCCCAACTTTTATTCCATGTATAAGTTTCCTTTTTGCAACATTTTTATTAAGGTTTAAAGCTATGAAAAAACAGGGTGAAAGGGCTCCCCGCGTGTGCCCTTTCTTGGTTAATTGAACTGTAAAAAACCCTTTATTAGTATCTTTTGCCCGAGGTTAGATAAATTCTGCAATAAAACTTTTTGAAATCCCTTTAATACCCCGCTTTTCCAAAACTGAATTTTGCCATTTCCATTTTTAAAAACCCTGCAAAACTTTTTCTGTTTGACAGCCAGCAAAGCCGCTGAGGATTTTGACCCTTTCCCTTTTTATTGCATCTTTTCTGTGAAACCCTTTGTTGTTCCCACCCCCGACCTTCCCTTGACAAATCCAACTTTTTTTTAAAATTTGGCCTTTTTTTTTCAATTTAGGCAGAAACCTTTTTAATATTTGGGGGGGTGGGTATTTTTCCCGGGGGGAAAATTTTTTTCATTCCCGGTTTTGTTTTTTTGGCTATAATTTTTTTAAAAACCTATTAGTGTTGGAGTAAATTTCCCTGCCAATAGACCTAAAATTCCCCCGGGTACCCTTGGGCAGGTGCCTTTCCTTTTGTAACTTCTTAAAGTACTAATTATTTTTTTCTTGAAATCCGGGGCTTCAAAAAAATTTTTTCTCTTTCCCCGGTCAGGGTAGGTAATAATACTCCCCAAAAATGTGTATCATCTTCCAAATTTTGTTTTCTTCATAAAGCTTTCATAGTAATTTTTAAAAAATAGTAAAAATTTTTTTTTTTTTGGGGTCTTTTTGTATTACTCCTTTTTTATCATACATCCCTTGGGTTATGTTCTTTTAGACTTTCCCCTCAAGTTTTGGGCCCGCAATTTACCTCCTTTTACCGAATTTAATAATCTATTTTATTACATTATACATAGATTCCATTTCGTTTTTCCTTGTAAAATTCACTTTTTTCTTTTTGCCCCCTTTTTTTGCTGCTGAAGGGTTTGTGTGAAATCGTTAATTTTTTCCTCAATGATACTAAAGTTTCCTCATACTTTGTTTTGTTTTTTTCTTATTGCATTTACTAAGACTTATCTGGCCCTCAAAACCACCTTTCCGTGTCCCAGAAAAGGGAAAAATTGACTTTTTGCTCCACTTATTTTTGGGAAAAATCCCCCACCAACCCTGTAACAATTTTTGAACTCCCTTTTTTTTTTGTCAAAATGATGGAACCCCCAAATTTTATCCTTTTCCCCTAGGTAGTCCAGCTGAATGAATTTTTTTTGGAGCATGGTTGAAAAACCATATCCTTTATTTACCTCATTATTTTACCTAACGCCCTTCGGAGATCAAAAAATAGTCAAGCGTGACCAAAATTTTGGGCAGTGAATAAAATTAAATTCCTTCCCTCAGGATTAGGTTCAACTTTCGAATTCCAATTTTTGTGTCACTGATCAGATATTGTAAGATTGGGTTTTTCTTCATCAGAACCCCATAAAAGAAAACATGGTCCCCATATCTGGCCTGTGATTATGTGGGAAAAAGAAAGTGGATAAAAGGACGCCTACTGTGCCCAAATTAGTCCCCAAACCTTTGAATAATTTTTTTGTCACATGGGTCCAATGAAAATGAGTAATGGGGGGGCTAGCCGGATCTTTTAAACTCACTGTTTATGTTATATAAAATTTCAGTTGTCCTTAGGACAGGAACTCGGGTCTTTAATAATTTAATTTTTTGTTCAGTCCTGTCGTGGGACGGAGAATCCCCCATATTTTTTGTTGTGTGCTTTTATGTTAATTTTTTAAAATAAAAGGGGGGATAAAATTTTCTCTCAATCACCCTCATCTTCTTCAGGTTTCTCAAGTCCAGGAATCTCACAGCTAAAGACAATGGTCCTTTTCATCAATGACCTCCCAAGGATGGACAAGGAAGGAGACCTCAGGGCCACCAGGATATTAGACCTCACCCTTGAGATCATCTACTTGGTAACTGGAGAGGTGAGTCTCATATGACATCGCTCTTATATCTATTAGTAATAGGTGAATGACTTTAAAGGTGAGGGGTACTTAGAATATATCTAAGGGCAACCCATATAGTTCATAAGTTCTCTGGGGCATCTGATTCGTGTTGGAAACAGTGTGGTCAACAGGGAAGCATGCTCCATGCTTGGTGGGATTGCTCATATCTTCAAACCTTTTGGGCCTCAATGTTTGACCTTTTTCTCGAAGTTACTAAATTCAATTGGGACATTACCCCACAGGTAGCAGTTCTAGACATCGGCTTGCACAACATCCCACTCCCATTCAGAACAATTTTCCTCCACATTTTAATTGCTGCCAGGACTTCTGTAGCCCTACACTGGAAGAAGTCTATAGTCCCTTCCATAGTAGAAGGGTCAATTATAACTGTTCGTGTGAAATCAAGTTGGGAGACTCTCCTTCCAGTTGTAATAACAAAAATCCCTTCTTTGGTCAGACTGGATAAATTCTAGATACTACGTTCGTGGCTCATTGTAATGACTATGCCTTGGTGCCATTTTATGCCTTTTTGATTTCTGTTGTACATTTCTACATTTTGGTATTTAACATTTTGACTTTTTCGCCAAATAACTGTTTTCAATGCATACACTTGCATTTGTAGTTGTATTTGCCCGTTTCTGGGTTATGCTGCTGTTGTTACCTATCACTTGTTTGACATATTTTTGCAACGACTCTTTTACTTCAGTAAAACTTGTTTAAAGAATCTATGTAGTGATCAGTGTCTCCCCATACACAGGATTACACAGTAGTGAAGAAGTCGTCTGGTGAGTGTGTGGCCCCCCGTGTGTCAGGAGGACGGAGCAGCACCCAGAGCCCCGAACCTCCACCTCATTCACTGATACAGAAGATTCTAGAACTGACCATCAGGATCACTGAACTGCTGACTGGAGAGGTGACTGGGAATGCGGGGAATTATATAGTAACACCAGTGGAGGGGTCTGGGTGGTGATTGGGAATTATATAGTAACACCACTGGAGGGGTCTGGGTGATGACTGGAGAGGTGACTGGGACTGCTGGGAATTATATAGTAAAATCACTGGAGGGGTCTGGGTGATAACGGGAGAGGTGACTGGGAATTATATAGTAACACCACTGGAGGGGTCTGGGTGATGACTGGAGAGGTGACTGGGAATGCTGGGAATTTTTATAGTAACACCCTGGAGGGCCCCTGGGTGATGACTGGAGAGGTGACTGGGAATGCTGGGAATTATATAGTAACACCACTGGAGGGGTCTGGGTGATGATTGGAGAGGTGACTGGAAATTATATAGTAACGCCATTGTAGGGATCTGGGTTTGACTGGAGAGGTAACTGGTAATTATTATAAGTTAATTTATAGTCAAGCACTGCAGTCACGTGTGGCCGTTGGTCACGTGTGGCCCTGCTCAGAGTGCCCGCTCTAAGTGTGAATTAATCCAGAATTCACAGTTATGTAAGCTCCATGGAATTCCTTCTTCAGATCTGATAAACCCTAATTTTTCTCATCCACAGGTATGCTTCTAATTCTGATCCACTACTGCTCCCATCCTGCATTTGATGTATGCTTCTAATTCTGATCCACTACTGCTCCCATCCTGCATTTGATGTGTATCTGTAGTATAGTCATAACTTGCTATCACACTTGCAATCTTCTCTACCCCAATTCCCTGCTGTGTGCACGGGGCCAATTCACATTGTAATTTCATTTCCTAATCTCCCCTCACTCTGCTAATTAACAGGCTCGACCCCTCCCACTTCTTGTTCACATCTGGTAGTCTGCTTAGAATGGTAGTTACTATATAGTCAAGCACTGCAGTCACGTGTGGCCGTTGGTCACGTGTGGCCCTGCTCAAAGTGTCCGCTCTAAGTGTGAATTAATCCAGAATTGAACCAGGATTGTGAGGTACCAGCTACTTAATCTTTTCCAATCACACCTTTCTAAACTGTCTTACACTATGCTTTTCCTTCCCACCATTATCTCAATCTCCACTTTCCTTGCACTAATCCCTACCCCCAAAAACACCCTCGCTGAGCAATGAGCTCTACATCTCCCCCTGCATTCTACCCTCTCACCTGTCTGCTGCCACCAACCTCTTCCCCTCTGTTAATGCCCTGCGTACCAAACAAACCCGGCTTAACCATTGTCTTTCCTACTCCCACCTGCTCACCCTCTCTCTCCTGCTCCGGGCTTCTGGGGACATATCCCCTAACCCAGGGACCCCTCAACACATTCCCACCATTGTCTCTCCCTCTTCTAACAGATGCACCACTACTAATTCTGTTAACCCCATCAACCTGAAGCACATCCCTCTGACCCCTGCTCCCCCTATCCCTCTCCTTGTAGCTCTCTGGAATGCACGGTCTGTATGTAATAAACTTTCCTACATACATGACATATGTATCCCCAAGAAATTTACTCTTCCTTGGTCTGACTGAAACATGGCTGACCCCCTCTGACACAGCCTCCCCTGCTTTTTCTCTCCTTTTGGGGGCCCCTCCAACTTACCATAACCCCTCGCCCTGGTAACAAGCATGGCGGAGGTGTTGGCCTCCTCCTGTCTGACACTTGTTCCTTTGTCCCCTCTTCACCTCTGCCTTCCCTCACACTCTCCTCCTTTGAGGTGCACTCTGTCCGCATCTACGCCCCTTCCAACCTCCAAGTGGCTGTTGTCTACCGCCCCACCCGGGCCCTGTCACCGGCCTTTCTTGACCACTTGCTTCCTGGCTTGTCCATTTTCTTTCCACCGACATCCCTACTATTATCATGGGAGACTTCAATATCCCAATCGACACCCCCCACTCTGCTTCCAACAAACTCCTTTCACTCTGTTCTTCCTTTGAACTCTCCCAGTGGAACCTCAGGAGCCACTCATAAAGAGGGGACACACACTGGACCTCACCCTTCACCCGCCTTTGCCCTCTATCTGAAGCTCTAACCCCTCCCACCCCATATCTGACCACAATCTGCTCACCTTCTCCACCATCTCCACCCCACCGGCCCCTTCCTTGTCCCACATCTACTGCACCCCCGCAGGGAATTTACAAAACCTAAAACCCTCGCACTCTCTCTGATTCTCTTACACCTCTTTTCTACCATATCCTCATTTAATGACCCAGACGCAGCCACCACTTTCTACAACCACAAACAATCACCGCCATCCTTGACTCAGTCGCTCCCCTCACACACAACAGAACCCGCAAAATCAACAGACAACCTTGGCACAGACTCCACTAAACAGCTGAGGCGTGCTTCCAGAATTGCTGAACGCCGCTGGAAGAAAACCCGCTCCACCGATGACTTTGCCTCATACAAACAATCACTACATAAAATTTAAATTGAACTCGCCCTACCCAAACAGGATTACTTCTCCAATCTCATATCCTCTCTGTCTCATAACCCCAGACAATATTCAGCACCTTTTACTCTTCCTCCGCCCACCAGCACCTCCTCCACCTCTCTCCTTTCAGAAGACGATTTTTGCCATTCATTTCCCCACAAAAGATCAACCTTATCAGAGAAAGCTTCAGTGCCCGCGCCTTCCTCTATAAACTGCACAATGCTCTTCCCCCTTTTAAATTGTTTTCCCACTCTTACACATGATAATCTTTCCTCTCTACTGTCCAAAAATCCCCAAACCCCACCACCTATAATCTTGACCCACTACCATCACACCTTATCCCAGACCTTAGTGCTTCTTTCATCCCAGCCCTCACCCATCTTTTCAACTTATCGCTCACCTCGGGCATCTTCCCTTCCTCCCTTTAAACATGCTACTGTCACTCCCATCCTTAAAAAAACATCCCTTGATCCCTCCTCACTGTCCAACCCATCGCCTGATCTCACTGCTCCTTTTGCCTCCCAAACTCCTCGAGCAGCAACTCTACCTTCAAATGTCCCCCCCACCTCTCCTCCAACTCTCTTCTTGACCCACTACAATCTGGTTTTTTCCGGGCCCCACCACTCTACCAATGACGTAGCAACTGCCAAAGCCTCACGCCATTACTCTGTCCTTCTCCTTCTAGACTTCTCCTCTGCCTTAGACACTGTCGACCATTCCCTCCTGCTACACATCCTCTCCTCCCTGGCATCATGGACTTGGCTCTTTTCCCCGGATCTCCTGTACCTCTCTGATTGGACATTCAGCGTCTCTCATTCTCGCTCCACCTCCTCCCCCGGCCTCTCTCTGTTGGTGTCCCTCAGGGGTCAGTCCTGGGTCCTTTACTCTTTTCTATTTACACTCTTGGTCTGGGTCAACTCATAGCTTCATATGGCTTTCTTACCACCCGTAGCTGATTTACACCCAAAATCTGCATCTCGGCCCAGATGTCACCTCTCTTCTCTCCCGGATCCCTGACTGTCTGTCCTCTATTTCCTCCTTTTTTTCCTCCCATCTCCTAAAACTAAATGTGGAGAAAACAGAATTCATCATCTTTCCGCCGTCCCCCTCCATCCCTCCACCTGATCTCTCTATCACTGTCAACGGCTGTACACTCTCACTTGTTCCACAAGTCCGCTGCCTTGGGGTAATCCTCGACTCCGCTCTATCCCTCAAACCAACATTTCCAAAACCCTCACCTCTGCCTGCCGCTTCCACCTGAAAAAATATTCTCGCATTTCCCTTCGTTCCTCAAATTCGACACCCAAAAATGCTGGTCCATGCCCTTGTTATCTCCCGCCTTCCAAAACTGCAACATCCCTTCTCTGTGGCCTCCCATCTAGCACTCTTGCTTCCCCTTCAAACCCCTTCTCAACTCTGCTGCCCGTCTTATCCATCTCTCTCCTCGCTACTCCCCTGCCTCTCCCCTCTGTCAATCCCTTCGCTGGCTACTGATTGCCCAGCAAATTAATTTCAAGTTGCTAACCATGACCTACAAGGCTCTCCATAACCTCTCCCCTCCATACATCTCTGCCTTAATCTTCAGATATCTCCCCTCACGCAATCTCCGCTCCTCACAGGACCTTCTTCTCTGCTCTCCTCTTATTAGCTCCTCACATAACCTTTTCCAAGAACTTCCTCCGTGCTTCCCCCATACTCTGGAACTCACTTCCCCAACACATCAGACTCTCCTCAGTTTCACTAGCCTCAAAAGCAACCTGAAAACCCACCTCTTCAGGATTGCCTATAACCTACAATAACCCTGCTGCCACTGTACCCCCCACAAACATGTCTACCCCTCTCCTCCTGTCTCTTTCCTCCTCCTTGTAGATTTGTAAGCCTTCGCGGGCAGGGTCCCCCTCTCCCTCTTTTACCAGTTATACGTCATTCATTGTTATTATTGTACTCATTTGACATATTATGTATGTGACCCCCCTCGAATGTACAGCGCCATGGAATCAATGGCACTTTAAAATAAATGTTAATAATAATAATAATAATATAGTAACACCACTGGAGGAGTCTGGGTGATGATTGGCAAGGTGACTGGGAATGCTGGGAATTATATAGTAACACCACTGGAAAGGGGGTTTGGGGGATGACTGGAGAGGTGATGGGAATTATATATAACACCACTGGAGGGGTCTGGATGATGACTGGAGAGGAGACAGGGAATGCTGGGAAAAATATAGAAACACCACTAGAGGGGTCTGGGTGATGACTGGGGGGGAATTATATAGTAAACACCCCCTGGAGGGGTCTGGGTGATGACTGGAGAGGGACTGGGAATGCTGGGAATTAAAATAGTAACACCACTGGAGGGTCTGGGTGGGTGACTGGAGAGGTGACTGGGAATGGGTTGGGAATTATATAGTAACACCACTGGAGGGGTCTGGGTGATGATGGAGAGTGATGGGGAATTGCTGGGAATTATATAGTTAACACCACTGGGTGGGTCTGGTATGATGGAGAGGGGACTGGGATGCAGGGGAAATTTTAAAACACACTGGGGGGATCTGGGTGATGACTGGAGAGGTGATGGAATGCTGGGAATTATATAGAAACACCACTGGAGGGGTCCTGGGTTATGACGGATCCTTGTGTTGTCAGGGTTCCTATAAGGTGTCAGGATGTCGCTTGTCTAAACTCTCCCTGGAGGATGGGAGTACAAGAAGGACACAGGATCCTGTACAAGGACATCATGATGTGAGGATCCCGGCCTTCTCACACACCGGGGTAAGAGGAACCTTCAATGGGTTTTAGAGTAGAAGGGGGTGATGGTCAATATTATCACCCCACCATTGGTCTACATATATATACATACATTTTGTGGCCATTTT
>JAODAL010069224.1:0-16456 GCA_025379985.1 Phyllomedusa bahiana | reverse complement strand
TGAACAAAGCTTTGTAGTCGCCAAAGTAAAAAAAACACGTATTGTTATGTTTTCGTAAATACACGTATTTTTTGCCTTTCAATTACCTGTGGTGACTATAAAATTGCGTTTTCAGTTTTAGTGCAAGCGCGTCAAGAAAAAGGAAGTGCCCAAATAAAAAAAACATTTATCTGTTATTTTTCGTATAATAACCCATATTTTTTTGCCCCTTTTCAATTCCCCGGGTGACTAAAAATTGCTGTTTTAGTTTTAAGTCAAGGTGGATATAAACAAAGGTGGGGGGTAAAAAAAAATTTTAAAATGAACCCTACGAAATGTAAACTGAAAATAAAAGTGGAGTTTTGCACCTAACACGAGACCTCATTACTAGAAATGATGTGTATCCTAAATAATTTCGGCTGCCCAATATCCAGGAAAATTTTCAATAGCAAATGTTAATAATAAAATAACATGAATTCTACACTAAGTTTTGGGTGAATTTTATCCCGTGTTCTTTTAAAGCTTTCGTGTTGCCCGTGCCCCCCCCCCCCCCCTCCCCGTGACTTTACAGCAGTAGATGCCCTTTAAAATTCTCTACCAACTACTAAAATTTTCCCAAACCTAATCAAACAAAAAATTGTAAGGTCACAGAAATAGAGAGGTTTCTCGTCAAAATAGAAAAAATTTTTCGCTGAGCTGTTTGGCCACAGGCGAGCGCACATCCTACTCCTAGGGAATGCTAAGACACTGAGGCTGAACAGGAAACGTGTTCTATGTAAAACAGGTTTGTTTTTTCCCAGCCAATCGAAACCCATACACATCCCAGTCAGACGTCGCACACAATCTCACCCTGCCTATTCGTAATTGATTTCGGCCCGCCAAAATTAAGGAAAACGCCAAAATGGCACATTTAATCACAGTTTTAGCCAATTTTCGCATAACAAAAATTTTGATCACCATAAAAACCTTGCCGATTTTAACTTTGCGATAATAATCGCTCAACACTATAGGGGCGTGGACGGTCTCCGCAAGAGACCGAGCGCTGCTTCGTCCCGCAGGCTGCTTGATTGTTGACGTGGCAACACCTGAATTTCCCCCCCCCATGCTCCGCGTTGTGGCGCAGCGCAATGCCATTAGCAGTACGAATGAACATGGGCCGACAACAGCGGTGCGGGCCTCGGGGGGTTGACCACCCAGAGTGGAGGGAGGGAAAGAGCTCGCACCACCTTGCCCTTTTGAAGAAGCCACCAAAATGGTCAGTGCGGACATTCCCTTGTAATGAGCATTGTGGTATCTTAGTTCTGGAACAATCTTGGACACCTTAAACAACAGGGGGCCCCCCCACAATGGGGGAGGAGACGGACACAGAGAACCGGACCTTTCTCCCCTCAAAACCACAAGCCCCGACAGTTTACAAATTTCATGGTCTTTATTAGGCAGTGGTTCGGGGTCCAAGCTAGTGCAAGGTGGCACATCAGCTCTCAGGGTGCATCATTCAGGCAAGTCAGGGCTTTGTTGAAGCTGTGCCAGAGGCAGCGGAGGAGGAGGAGGAGGTATTCCTTAGACCACCCGACGTTACCGACGTCCCTGCCTTGGAAAGAGGTTGGCGCGAATTTGAGGCGGAGGAGGAAGATGAGGAAGATCAGTTTGCTAGTGCCCCCCTCGACCCAGAGGCCTTGGAAATCAAGGCTCCATCTCTCACATGAGTGCTTGGATGCTCCATTTCCTCCAACATGATCCTCGCATTAAGGCTATCAAAATGAACAACAGTTACTGGGTGGCAACCCTCCTGGATCCTCGGTACAAAACAAAACTCAGCACTTTCCTTCCACCCACCCAAATAGAGAGTAAAATGCAGGAAATGGAGACCTTGCTGATTGATCAACTGGAGACATCTGTTGCGTCTGCTTCACGTTCCCCAAATGTCACGGTGGAACAACATCAGCGACGTGACAGCAGTAGAGTGCCAAGTAGTGCCAAGTAGCCGTAGGTGAGGTGTTTACCACCTCACCAACGCATGCAATGCAGGGCACACATCCAACACACAGAGACCAGCTTAAGATCATGGTGCACGACTATCTGCATCTCAACACCGATGTTTTTGTATGTGTTCCGGACCCAATAGACTTCTGGGTATCCAAAATGGACGAATGGCCCGAGCTGGCTCGCCACGCCATAGAGGTGCTGTCCTGCCCAGCAGCCAACGTCATATCTGAGCGGACCTTCAGCACAGCTAAAAGAGTCATTACAGACAAACGCATCCGGCTTTCCACAGATAATGTGGATCGTTTGACTTTCATCAAGATGAATCAGGCATGGATCTCTGATGATGTTGTGGCCCCACTTGCCGAGGTCACCGATTAGTTGCCGGTCTACTTCACATTCCTCTTCAAACAGAAATGGTCCTCTTGAAAAATGTTTTTTAAAATGATCATTTCTTACTGCAATTTTTATTCTCTTTTCCCAACAGTTCATTTTGCTGGTTTTGCTGTGAGGAGACTGTAAAAGACAGCAAGATTTCATGACAACACTGTATTCCATTTTCTCACTTTATCTTTAGAAGTTTTCGCATTGTCAATGGTTTTGGGGTCATGTTGCTGTGAGATACAGCAATAATCATGGTCCTTTGGAACAGAAATGTGGCTTTAAGTGCATTTCTCCCTCACAATTTTTAATAGTGGCTGAGAAGTCATATTTATAATTTTTTGGGGTCATGTTGCTGTGAGATACAGCAATAATCATGGTCCTTTGGAACAGAAATGTGGCTTTTAAGTGGCATTTCTCCCTCACAATTTTTAATAGTGGCTGAGAAGTCATATTTATAATTTTTTGGGGTCATGTAGCTGTGAGGTACAGCAAGAATCATGGTTCTTTGGAACAGAAATGTGGCTTTTAAGTGGCATTTCTCCCTCACAATTTTTAACAGTGGCTGAGAAGTCATTTTTATAATTTTTTGGGTCATGCTGCTTTGAAATGCAGCAATACTACAGGTCCTATTATAAAAAAAATGTTGTTTCTAACAGACATTTGTTCTTCACAATTGTCCAAAGTGGCTCAAGGGTCATGCTTTGAATTTTTGGGGGCATTTTGCTTTGAAATGCAGCTATACTACAGGTCCTATTATAAAAAATGTTGTTTCTAACAGACATTTGTTCTTCACAATTGTCAAGAGTGGCTCAAGGGTGATGGTGCTGTCAGAAACAGGAATAGGTAGGACACTGTTATGGACACATATTGCAAAATGACTTGTTTTTTGCAAGATATTTAACATAGCTATCAATCCTGTATTGAGACAACCCATTATTACAATTAAAAAAAGAGAAACAAAGACATGGTGGGATTCCATCCTATTTTAAAAATGTGTTTTCTAGAATTAAACTACTAAAAACTTGCATGTACAAAATAGCTGTTAAAAAAATTCCTCTGAATTGTACAAGGGAGGTACAGGAAAACTTGACCAGATGTAGGTTATTCAGAGGACATGGAGTATGGAGCACGGACAGAGAAAAAAGTACAGAGACAATTTCCTCCAGCACGTTGAGTAAAATAAGAAAAAGAATGCCAAGAAAAAGGGCACCTGGGTGGAACAGGAGCGTTAACCACCAGTATTTCCAAGTGAAGCTCAATTGGTCCGCACTCATACGGAGGGGCAAGCGCTACCCAGGACAGTATATGTCCAGTGAAACTAAAATGGTGGTTGAAAGACTCCTATTTCCGGCACTTTTTAATCTGTGGGTCAGACAGGTTTAAAGGTCATTCTGCGGTCCAGGACAGGTATAGTCAATGTCCAGTTAAACTAAAATGGTGGTTGAAAGACTCCTTTTTCCGGCACTTTTTAATCTGTGGGTCAGACAGGTTTAATGGTCATTCTGCGATACAGGACAGATATAGTCAATGTCCAGTTCAACTAAAATGGTGGTTGAAAGACTCCTTTTTCCGGCACTTTTTAATCTGGGGTCATGCAGGTTTGGGGCTCATGCTGTGGCCCAGGACAGGTATAGTCAATGTCCAGTGAAACTAAAATGGGGGTTGAAAGACTCCTTTTTCCGGCACTTTTTAATCTGGGGGTCATGCAGGTTTGGGGCTCATGCTGCGTTCCAGGACAGGGATATTCAATGTCCAGTTCAAGTAAAATGATGGTTCAAATCATACTGTCCCAACAGCAGCAGCACCCAGTGGCTCGCCTCCCATTTCAGGCAGTCAAGGCTTCACCACCTCTGCCGAAGACAACTCCCTGTCTATTACATCATCTACCGGTCCAGATACTCCTGCTCCTCAGCACTCATGGTGCCAACAGTCGTTCACCGAGACGATTGTCTAGCCATCCCTAAGTGCAGAAGCTGACCTTGCTCCTGTCCAAGTTGGTGATACTGCAGTCCCTCCCTTTTCAAGTGGTGGACTCTGCACCATTCAAAGAACTGGCCAGGAAACTTGGCATTCACTTCTGACATTGTAACGACACGGGTAGTGGTTCCTCTGGACCACCGCAAGCGGTGGTAGCAGCCACGCCAGAGAGCGGGGTCTAAGAGGGTCCCGGCTTTCACCATAGCCCGCCTGGCGCGACTAGCTTGTGGTGGCAGTAGAGGCGCAGCGAGGTACCGAATCGTAAGACAAATCTCGTAGTCAAAGGTCAGGCCAACAGGTCAGGGCAGGCGGCGGAGATTCGAGGTCAGGTAACGTAGCAGAAAGGTTGGGTACACGGGCAGACAGGAACTGATGAACAGGGGGAAATTGATGAACAGGAATAAATATATTAACATGGGGAAATTATTGAACAGGAGGAAAGTGATGAATAGGAATAAATATATTAACAGGGGGAAATTATTGAACAGGGGGAAATTGATGAACAGGAATAAATATATTAACAGGGGGAAATTTATGAACAGGGGGAAATTGATGAACAGAGAAAGGCAATTAATGAGTTTTGATGATCCAAGTGGACAGGAGTATTCCCCTGGGCGAACAAAGTCACACACAGGAGGAAATGCTCAATCTTGTTGTTCAAGTCTTACACCCATCTGCAACACATTCTAAAAAGGTCCAGGAAACTTTGCATGCACTTCAGCCGTTCTTACACCTCCAAGCACACCCTCCTTAAGCTGCAGTGGCAGACCGGCCTAACCCAACATAGGCTGATATGTGACATTTCCAAACGGTGGAATTCCAGTCTCCACATGTTGGAACGACTCTATGAACAGAGAAAGGCTATTAATGGTTTATTGATGATCCAAGCGGACAGGAGTACACCCCTGTGTAATTTTAATGTCGGGCACTGGCAGCTCATGCGTGACACCTGCCGTTTGCTCAGGCCCTTTCATGCGGACACGTCATTTATCTGTCACCAGGACTATGGGATGAATAACGTCATTCCACTGCTTCATGTTGTCAAGGACAGTGGTAGTGGATCCACTGGACCACCGCAGGCGATGGCAATAGCCATGCCAGGGAGCGGGGTCCATCCCGCCGCAAAGCGGGATGGACTTGCTATGGCGGGAGTCTACCAGGTCGCTACCCCTGACGTGACTTGCTTGCGGTGGCAGCCGAGGTGTAGCATGGTACAAAATCGTAAGCCAAACTCGGAGTCGGGGACAGGCAGTAAGGTGAAGACAGACGGCAATGGTTCGTGGTCAAGGGACGAAGGCAAAAGGTACGGTACATGGACATGACAGACGAGGCTGAAGGAAACTCTTTCTCTATAGGCTCTAAAGATTATTATTAGTATTATTTATTTTATAGTCTTGGAGGCGGTTGTGTGAGGAGCCTTTTCCATTACAAATGCAGCTAAAGAATTTCCACAGCTTTCAAAATCTGGACACCTAGATAATAGTTCAGCAAACTTTTCCTTTATCACCTGTGTTATCTGTTCATGAACAAATGAACGTTTATCAACTTGCTTTCTTAAACCACTTGAAACCTGTGTGGATGTAATTTGTTCCACTGGTAACAGGGGAGGGCCTCCAGAAGGACTTGTGTTTTTACTTTCTGTAAGTTGGACATACGATTCACATTCTTCATACTGAAGAAGTTCATCCAAAGCCAGTTTTGCAGCATTTGCTTTTGCTTCTTTTTTGTTCTGTCCCATTCCAGTTTTGTACTGAATTCAATCAACAATGGCACAGAATGCAAAATAAGCACCTAAAACATTCCCTGTAGTTATTGTCTCCTTCAGTTCAAGTTCCATACGCTGCATTTGAACAAACTGATGTAACGCAGAAACTTGATTCAAACCACCACGTTTGATCGTCACTGGCGTCCTCCTCAACGGTCTTGATATGCAGAAGCTGACCACTCGCCAAAAAACCTCCCATGCCACTCTCCACATCAATACTGCAAGAAGCAGCGGATGTCTACCCCACCTCTTCGTTGCCAAGTAGCTGCTGACTGTCCTCAAATTGTTTGACCTCGCTATATAGTGGCGCTGAGCCCAGACCACATACTAGTTTTCTGGCTGAGGGACCTGAACGGGACAGAGGCGGGTTGAGAACAGATGAGGGCCGCTGATGTGTTCCCGGGCCATGCCAACTAAGAGTTATATCTGACGAACCCACCGACTGTTGGCTAGGGTTTGTCAGATGTCATCTGGGATGAAGTTGATGACCTACTCAACCAATCAAGAACACTTGGGTTGCTGATCAACACACGGCCGCTACATGACACCGGCAGTTCTGGCCTCACCGAGTGACCCCTGCTGCGACGTCCGCCTACTGTGCTGTGACCTGTAGCTGCTCCAGGCAGGGGCGTCGCTGGGCAGTTTTATAAAACCCCCTATGCCCCGAACCTCCCGCGCTCCAGGCCGCTGCCGTGGGCCTGGAGCACCGACTGCCTTCAGCTGCAGTGGTCGCTGGACGCACATACAGTGAGGCTTCTGGAGCAGAACCGACTTGCCCTTCACTGCAGACAGTGTCGGACTGGCCCCGGGTCCGACATTGCGGGGCCACCGAGTCCTCTTAGCGCTGAGGACCCGCCACGGCCCCATGCTGCTCAGCTGGCAGTGGCGCGATGTAATTACCTCATCACGCCTCTGCCTGTACTCGGGCGTGCAGTCGTCATAGGCTGTGCGCCCAAGGAGCTGCCGGAGGAGCTCAGGACTGACGAGGACAGAGCGCGCTTGCTGGGAGAGGTAAGGTGAGTATTAATGTTCATATATAAAAGAAAAAAGAAAGTGGCGCTCACCGGTATCCTGGGTGCTATAGTCCGCCCGTCCTCAGCAATGGACGTTCTGGTTGCGGTGGGGAAAGAAGGAGCCTCTCTCCTGATCTCAAAGCGGTGCTCGTGGAAATGACACCTGGCTGTAGATGTCCACCATGTGAAAGGTAGGAAGTAGATAATCCCGGCACTCACGCAGAAGATTCCTCAGAGGCGTAGTAGCAAAAATGACACACTCTTTATTGAAAAAAATTATAAAATGGCTTATAAAAACATAGAAGAATGAAACAGTTGACGCGTTTCAGGCTCAACTAGTGGCCCTTAGTCGTAACAAGTATTAATGTTGTTATTTTTAATGGAGTTTACCTGCCTGTGTGCCCTTATATACCTGCCTGAGCCCATATATACCTGCCTGTGCCCCTATATACTGTCTGTGTGCCCCTATATACTGCCTATGACCCTATATACTGCCTGTGCCCCTATATACCTGCCTCAGTGCCCCTATATACCTGCCTGAGTCCCTATATACTGCCTGTGTGCCCCTATATACTGCCTGAGCCCCTATATACCTGCCTCAGTGCCCCTATATACTGCCTGTGCCCCTATATACATGCCTCAGTGCCCCCATATACCAGCCTGAGCCGCTATATACAGGCCTGTGCCCCCTATATACCTGCCTGTGCCCCCTATATACCTGCCTGAGTGCACCTATATACCTGCCTGAGTGCCCCTATATACGTACCTCAGTGCCCCTATATCTATATACATACTTGAGAGTGACCCTATATCTATATACCTGCTTGAGAGTGACCCTATATCTATATATACCTGCCTGAGAGTTCCCTATTATCTAATAATTTTACTGCCATAGATATACCCCATATATCTATATACCTGCCTGAGAGTGACCCTATATCTATATACCTGCGTGATAGTGACTCTATATCTATATACCTTCCTTAGAGTGACCCTATATCTATATACCTGCCTGATAGTGACTCTATATCTATATACCTGCCTAGGTGACCCTATATTTATATACCTGTCTGACAGTGACCCTATATATACTTGCCTGACATTGACCCTATATCTATATACCTGTCTAAGTGACCTTATATTTATATACCTGCCTAATTGAGGGGACCTAAACACCTACCTAACTGAGGGGACTTATATATATATAAGTAAGGAGTTGCTGGAAATGTGAGAATTCTAAGATATTTGTGTCCAAATCTGCAGGGATGAGCATTGGCCGGGAGAAATCAGCATGAAGGTATGAACTGGATGGAGAAGAAAAGGGAATGTGAACGACGCTGATCAGAAATGATGTCTCCTGTGAGTCACTAAATGTTTTTTTTTAGAGTTGTTTTGGTGACAATCATTCGCCCGGTATATTTGCTCCTTGTGTAGGTGTTTGTTTTGGTGAATGTTTAGGTATATTGCACTGTCATATGGAGGTGAGCGGTTTTGAAAAAGTAAATTTGTCAGCTCTGATTTTCATTGTACAGTGACTGCTGAGGAGATGGACAGGAGCTATGTGGAATGTGCAGAAAATTAGTGACAGGAACAGAAGTTTTTTTTCTGTAAAAACACAACATGCAGCAGTTCACAATGAGGCGCGAAAAATGCTGTGTTAACCAAGCCCTACTGAGCAGAACACAAAGGGCCCAGGCCCCGGATGTTTTAGGACCCTAGCAACGCCCCTGGCTCCAGGAATGTTTGTGCCAGTGCCACTCGCATGTGAAGAGCCTGCCACCTCTCTGTCTGACATACTGTTTGTTAAAAAAATTTACAGACTCTGTTTAATGAAGATATCTGTATATGATAAATACACACCCTGTATTTGACTACAAATGAACCCACTAACAAGCTTGGGTAACCCTTGGATATAGATTGCGCTCCACAAATGACCAGGAAAAATTTACTTGTATGTGCCATTTAAAAACGCTGTGTATTTTACTGAATATAAAAGTACAAACAGGCTTAATTAACCCTTGGATATAAATTATGCTACAGAAATCTGCAGCAAAAAGTTAACTGGTATGTGGCGTGTTAAAACACAGTTTATTTTACTGACTACAATAGCACAAACATGCTTAATTAACCTTTGGATATAAATTATGCTACAGGAATCACCAGGAAAAATTTCATCTTTGGCATTGAAAAACACCATTTATTTTACTGACTACAATAGCACAAACACGCTTAATTAACCTTTGGATATAAATTATGCTACAGGAAAAATTTCAGCTTTGGCTTTGAAAAACACCGTTTATTTTACTGACTACAACAGCAGAAAAACACTTAATTAACCTTTGGATATGAATTATGCTACAGGAAAAATTTCGTCTTTGACGTTGAAAAACAGCATTTATTTTACTGACTACAATAGCACAAACACAATTAGCCCTTGGATATTAATTGCGCAAAAGAAATGAGCAGCAGAAAATTAACTGGTATGTAGCGTGTTAAAACGGCGTTTCTTTTACTGACTACAAAAGCAGAAACACGCTTGATTAACCTTCGGATATAAATTATGCTACAGGAATCACCAGGAAAAATTTCGTCTTTGGCATTGAAAAACACCATTTCCTTTACTGACTACAATAGCAGAAACACGCTTAATTAACCTTCGGATATAAATTATGCTACAGGAATCAACAGGAAAAATTTCGTCTTTGGCATTGAAAACAACGTTTCTTTTACTGACTACAATATCAGAAACACGCTTAATTAACCTTCGGATATAAATTATGCTACAGGAATCAACAGGAAAAATTTCGTCTTTCCCGTTGAAAAACACAGTTTCTTTTACTGACTACAATAGCAGAAACATGCTGTCAGGGCTAGGCTGTGCTCAGGCTGCAGGGATCAACAGGCTGCAACAGCTGATTTGCGATTCCCACCCTGATCCACATGCTCCTGACAGCTCTGTGAGTGACAGAGGCCCAGCCACTCCTGACAGGGGGCGTGTCGCACCAGAAAATGGGAGGACCCGGAGGCCGCTCCACTCAGCTACAGGGGCGATATCCAGGAATCCCATTTAAACACCCAGAAGGCTGAGCGCAGCGCCTGTGATATTCCTGGCTACCTTGTGTTACTTGTTCTTTATATCGTGTTTTGCTTATCCGTATACCTGACCTCGGCCTGTTCTCCTGACCCAGGCTTGTCTCCTGATGTTGTACCTCGCTCCCGTTCGTATTTTACCTCGCCTTGTTTACGTTTATCCCTCTTGTTCCGATTTGTGGCTTGGCGTTCCTATTTGATATTTACCCGGACTGTCTGACTATTCTTCCTCCTGACGGCCCCAGCACTTTAGCAGCGCAGGGACTGTCACCCAGTTGCCATCTGCCGTCTAGGGCAGCACGTCAGGCAAGCATGGATAGTGGGCTGGGTTCCAGTCAGGGCTCACTACACCTCCCTTGACGTGACATTATCACAGGCCTACCTTGGAGACCGCTATCTGACTCGCTACGAGTTGTGGCTATTGACTCCACTCCACTAGCTCGGGGCGCAGTCCAACATTGTACTCCTGAGCTGGAGATGGTGGTCGGATCCATACATATTGAAAAGTGTATTATATTCATCATGGAGGGGCTGCCCGCTGATGTGGTTTTGGGGCTGCAGTTTGCTTCAGAAACATAACCCAGTGTTGGACTGGAATTCAGGGTAATTAGTCAGGTGGGGACAACGGTGTGTTGACAGTTGTCTCCTTACCATGCTGGGCAATACTGATGTGCAGGCTGATGCTCTATCTGGAAGCGGCTGTGCCAGTGTTGAGGCCTATGCGGCATCTTGTGAAGTCTGCACTCGGGCTAAGGTTCCCAGAACTCGTCCTCCTGGTGAACTATGCCCTCCACCTGTACCTGAACGTCCATATGTGATTCAGGAGGTGGTTAACCCGGTGGCTTATCGGCTGAAATTACACTCGTCTCTCCGTGTACATAACGTGTCCCGTCGTGCACTTCGTAAGAGGTATATTCAGCCTGTGACTCCGCCCTCTAGGCCTTCTTCAGTTTGCATAGAGGGGGAGTTAGAATATGAAGTCACCCGTATTTTAGATTCGCGTAAGGCCCAAAGGTCACTGCAGTACCTGGTCCATTGGAAGGGGTATGGTCCTGAGGAGAGATCATGGGTTCCGGCGAAATCCGTCCATGCTGATCGCCTGATGAGGGAATTCCATGAGGCCCACCTGGACAAACCCAGACCAGGGAAGGGTCCGGTGGCCCCTCCTAAAAGGGGGGGGTACTGTCAGGGCTAGGCTGTGCTCAGGCTGCAGAGATCAACAGGCTGCAGCAGCTGATTTGCGATCCCACCCTGATCCACATGCTCCTGACAGCTCTGTGAGTGACAGAGGCAAAGCCACTCCTGAAAGGAGGCGCGTCGCACCAGCCAATGGGAGGAGCCGGAGGCCGCTCCAATCAGCTACAGGGGCGGTATCCAGGAATCCCATTTAAACTCCCTGAAGACTGAGTGCAGCGCCTGTGATATTCCTGGCTACCTTGTGTTACTTGTTCTTTATATCGTGTTTTGCTTATCCGTATACCTGACCTTGGTCTGATCTCCTGACCCCGGCTTGTCTCCTGATGTTGTACCTCGCTCCCGTTCGTATTTGACCTTGGCTTGTTTACGTTTATCCCTCTGGTTCCGATTTGTGGCTTGGCATTCCTATTTGATATTTACCCGGACTGTCTGACTATTCTTCCTCCTGACGGCCCCAGCACTTTAGCAGCGCAGGGACTGTCGACCAGTTGCTGTCTGCCGTCTAGGGCAGCACGTCAAGCAAGCAGGGACAGTGTGCTGGGTTCCAGTCAGGGCTCACTGCACCTCCCTTGACGTGACATTATCACAGGCCTACCTTGGAGACCGCTATCTGACTCGCTACGAGTTGTGGCTATTGACTCCACTCCACTAGCTCGGAGCGCAATCCAACATTGTACCCCTGAGCTGGAGATGGTGGTCGGATCCATACATATTGAAAAGTGTATTCTATTCATCATGGAGGGGCTGCCCGCTGATGTGGTTTTGGGGCTGCCCTGGCTTCAGAAACATAACCCAGTGTTGGACTGGAATTCAGGGAAGTTAGTCAGGTGGGGACAACGGTGTGTTGACAGATGTCTCCTTACCATACTGGGCAATACTGATGTGCAGGCTGATGCTCTATCTGGAAGCGGCCGTGCCAGCATTGAGGCCTATGCAGTATCTTGTGAAGTCTGCACTCGGGCTAAGGTTCCCAGAACTCGTCCTCCTGGTGAACTATGCCCTCCACCTGTACCTGAACGTCCATATGTGGTTCAGGAAGTGGTTAACCCGGTGGCTTATCGGCTGAAATTACACTCGTCTCTCCGTGTACATAACATGTCCTGTCGTGCACTTCGTAAGAGGTATATTCAGCCTGTGACTCCGCCCTCTAGGCCTCCTTCTTCAGTTTGCATAGAGGGGGAGTTAGAATATGAAGTCACCCGTATTTTAGATTCGAGTAAGGGCCCAAGGTCACTGCAGTACCTGGTCCATTGGAAGGGGTATGGTCCTGAGGAGAGATCATGGGTTCCGGAGAAATCCGTCCATGCTGATCGCCTGGTGAGGGAATTCCATGAGGCCCACCTGGACAAACTCAGACCAGGGAAGGGTCCAGTGGCCCCTCCTAAAAGGGAGGGTACTGTCAGGGCTAGGCTGTGCTCAGGCTGCAGAGATCAACAGGCTGCAGCAGCTGATTTGCGATCCCACCCTGATCCACATGCTCCTGACAGCTCTGTGAGTGGCAGAGGCCCAGCCACTCCTGAAAGGAGGCGTGTTGTACCAGCAAATGGGAGGAGCCGGAGGCCGCTCCAATCAGCTACAGGTACGGTATCCAGGAATCCCATTTAAACTCCCTGAAGGCTGAGTGCAGCGCCTGTGATATTCCTGGCTACCTTGTGTTACTTGTTCTTTATATCGTGTTTTGCTTATCCATATACCTGACCTCGGCTTGTTCTCCTGACCCCGGCTTGTCTCCTGATTTTTGTACCTCGCTCCCGTTCGTGTTTGACCTCGGCTTGTTTACGTTTATCCCTCTGGTTCCGATTTGTGGCTTGGCGTTCCTATTTGATATTTACCCGCACCGTCAGACTATTCTACTTCCTGACGGCTCCAGCACTTTAGCAGCGCAGGGACTGTTGCCCAGTTGCCTGCTGCCGCCTAGGGCAGCACGTCAAGCAGGCAGGGACAGTGGGCCGGGGTCCAGTCAGGGCCCACTGCACCTCCCTTGACGTGACACATGCTTAATTAATCTTCGGATATAAATTATGCTACAGGAATCAACAGGAAAAATTTCGTCTTTGGCATTGAAAAACACCGTTTCTTTTACTGACTACAATAGCAGAAACACGCTTAATTAACCTTTGGATATAAATCATGGTACAGGAATCACCAGGAAAAATTTCGTCTTTGGCGCTGAAAACCACCGTTTCTTTTACTGACTACAAAAGCAGAAACACCCTTAATTAACTTTCGAATATAAATTATGGTAAAGGAATCACCAGGAAAAATTTTGTCTTTGGCGTTGAAAAACACGGTTTCTATTACTGACTACAATAGCACAAACACGCTTAAGTAACCCTTGAAAATACATTGCACAAAAGAAATGAGCAGCAAAAAATTAACTGGTATGTGGATTGAAAAAACGCTGTTTCTTTTACTGAATACAACAGCAAAAACAGGCTTAGATAACCCTTGGATATTCAATGTGCTCCAGAACTGAGCAGATAGCATTAAAATGTATATGCAGCTGAATTGGATGCACACTGGACTTCAATACCAATACCCCACAAAATCAAAATTAGAACAGAAGAGGAGCAGTCTCTGAGAAAAGTTGTGACCCCCCCCCAAAAAAAATCGCTGTATAAAAATAATTTCTTTTGTGTGAGATCTCAGCTACTGCAGCTGCAGCAGCTACAGCACGGCACAGATAAAGGAGTGTGAGCTGCCAGCGTCGCGTCCGGACTTATATAGTGCGGTGACGTCACAGAATCCCGCCGGTCTCTGATTGGCTTCATCTCTGCACGTCATTGAGGATGTTGCTTTTTTCTCCCAGAGTTCTTTGCCCCATGTAACGCCATGTGCTTGCAGCCATTTTATCAATTAAAAACACACTTCGTTCCCACGAATTACCCCAAACTTTGACTTCATTCAGAACCGAAGTTTTCCTGAAATTCTAAACGAAGTCCACTTCGTTAGAATCAATTCGCCCATCTCTAATCACCATGCTTTGATCACAGTGTGCTCACTTTAGTTAAACAAAGGTCTGTTTATGTAAAGTCAAGTAACCTAAATACAAGAGATATGAGTAGCTGCAATGTCACTGAGTGGTTAGAACTTCTGCCTTTCAGCATAAGGGTCCTAGGTTCAAATCCTTGTAGGAACCACACACGTGGATATTTTTCTCAATGTATATACCCGCTTGAGATTTCTTTTTTGGGGGACAAGGATAGGGCAAATGAAAAAATGTCAAATGACAGACAGACCAAAAAAACAAGCAGGATGATAATAATTTATCTGCGCTCTTTGACTAATTTTTAAGGAGTACAAAGGACAGTAGTAGAATAACAGCACCTGGGGTTGGACATTCACTCAGCAGTATCTGTGTGTGATTACTAAGCAGGGAATAGACTGACAGTAGCTGCCTGAGAGGAGAACTGATGTCTGAACATGTGTGGCCAGGAGTAGTGTTGATCAAGCTGTTCTACAAAAGTTAAGTTCTAGGAGAACTTCTCAAATTTTTAGAACTCAAACCGAACCGAACATTTTACTGTTCGTTCGAGTAATATTCTAGTTTTAGTTCGACACGCCATTTTCCCGTTTTGTTTTCCCGCGGCTTTCTGCACTTTTGGCAGCTATGCAATCACCCTTTCTGCACTTTTTGGCAGCCATGCAATCAGTGAAGAGCACAGAGAAGAGTCAAAAACGTCAACACTGAGGTGTAGGGCTCTCATTGAATGCTGAAATCACATGACCATGTTATATATATACACATTTCACTGTATTGCCCTGTGAACATCATTTTCAGTTCACTCTCTGTTTCTGTACAGACTGCTCTTAGTTAGTTAGATAGCATTTTCCTCTCCTTAGACTGCAATAGTTAGGGAGTTTGGTATTGCTGGCTACATCTTTTCCATACCCAGAAGCAGTTATTTGGTTATTTCAGGCTCCCATAACTAGTGTTGAGCGATTTTGATCTAGAAATTTGAAATCGGCAGGGTTTTTATGGTGTGCGAAATTTCCAGATCATGCGATAATTAAGGTTAAAACTGTGCATCATCTATTTAGATCGCGCCTTTTTCGGCGCTTCCTGTAATTTTGGCGGCCAGCAAATCAGGGTTAAAAGAAAAGAAACAGGGTGAGATGTGTGTGCGACGTCATGACTGGGATGTGTTGGTTGCGATTGGCTGGAAAAATCACATGACTCGTTTTACATAGAAAAAGCGTTTCCTGTTTCAGCTCAGTGTCTCTCAGCGTCTCATAGGGATAGGACCTGCGTTCTGCCTGTGGCCAAAACAGCTCAAACGAAATTAGTCTATTTCTGCACAGAGAAACCTCTACTATTAGCTGTGATCCTTCCAATTTTGTTACATTAGGGTTTGAACATTTTATGTGGGTTTGTAGAGGGAATTTTAAAGCAGAATTACCACTGTAAATTTCACGGCGGTGGGAGCGGGGGGGGGGGCCCCGCGGGCGAACACAGACAAGCTCTATTTTTAAAGAACACTGGATAAAGTTCACCAAGACTTAGTGTAGACATTGTAGTGGAATTCTTTTTTATTAACAGTTTGCTATTGAAAATATTTCCTGGATATTGGGCAGCCTGAACTTTTATTGGATAAACATCATTTTAGTAACTGCAGGTCTCCTTGTTAGCTGCAAAACTCCCCTTTATTATCGTATACATTTCAGATAGGTGTTCAATTTTACCCCTTACACCTGTGACTGTTTATATATCCACCTTGCACTTAAATTACAAACCAGCAATCTTGTAGTCAGCACAGGTTGTTTGTGCCAAAAATTTCGTGTATCATACGAAAACATCACAGTTACGTGTTTTTTTGGGCTTTTGCGCACCCAGCACTGTTCATTGACGCAAGCATCTTTGTAAATCTTAAAACAACAATTCTTATATTCACCCCCAGGTGAATTGAAAGGTGCAAAAAATACGTTATTATATCAAAACATAACAGATTTCGTGTTTTTTGACTTTTGCGCACCCAGCACTGTTTATTGACGCTGCATCTACGTAAATCTTAAAACAGCAATTCTATATTCACCACAGGTGAATTGAAAGGGGCAAAAAATACAGTTT
>JAODAL010069223.1:0-16456 GCA_025379985.1 Phyllomedusa bahiana | reverse complement strand
CTTATAAATTCTCTAGCTAACTAATAAAATGTTCAAATCCCTAATCTAACTAAATTGGAAGGATCACAGCTAATAGTAGAGGTTCTCTGTGCAGAAATAGACTAATTTCGCTGAGCTGTTTGCCACAGGCAGAACGCAGGTCCTATCCCTATGAGACGCTGAGAGACACTGAGGCTGAAAACAGGAAACGCTGTTCTATGTAAAACGAGGTCATGTGATTTTTCCAGACCAATCGCAACATACACATCCCAGTCATGACGTCGCACACACATCGCACCCTGCTCTATTCTGTAATCTCATTTGCTGGCCGCCAAAATTACAGGAAGCGCCGAAAAAGGCGCGATCTTAATAGATGATGCACAGAATTTTAACCTTAATTATCGCATGATCTGGAAATTTCGATCACCATAAAAACCTTGCCGATTTCAACTTTGTCGATAAAAATCGCTCAACACTACTCCCTAGATGAGGACGGAAAAGAAAAATTGACGAGAGAATTCTTACGCAAGATTGTGCGGATGGTGGATAAAGAACCTCGACTAACATCCAAACAAGGTCAAGCTGCCCTGCAGTCTGAGGGTACAACAGTGTCAACCCATACTATCCGTCGGTGTTGAATGAATAGGGAGTGTATGGTAGGATACCCAGGAAGACCCCACTTCTTACCCCGAGACATAAAAAAGCCAGGCTGGAGTTTGCCCAAACTTACCTGAGAAAGCCTTAAACGTTTTGGAAGAATGTTCTCTGGTCAGATGAGACATAAGTAGAGCTTTTTGGGAAAAGGCATCAACATAGAATTTAAAGGGAAAAAACAGAGGCATTCAAAGAAAAGAACATGGTCCCTACAGTCAAACATGGCGGTGGTTCCCTGATGTTTTGGGGTTGCTTTGCTGCCTCTGGCACTGGACTGCTTGACCGTGTGCATGGTATTATGAAGTCTGAAGACTACCAACAAAATTTTTCAGCATAATGTAGGGCCAGTGTGAGAAAGTGGGTCTCCCTCAGAGGCCATGGGTCTTCCAGCAGGACAATGACCCAAAACACACTTCA
Organism: Phyllomedusa bahiana; assembly: GCA_025379985.1. NCBI lineage: Eukaryota > Metazoa > Chordata > Amphibia > Anura > Hylidae > Phyllomedusa > Phyllomedusa bahiana. The sequence goes on along the minus strand of JAODAL010069223.1, from coordinate 15,406 downwards.
AAAAGCACTAGAAAATGGTTTAGAGAAAGAACTGGAGACTTCTAAAGTGGCCAGCAATGAGTCCAGACCTGAATCCCATAGAATACCTGTGGAGAGATCTCAAAATTGCGTTTGGAAAAGGCACCCTTCAAATCTCGGGGACCGGGAAGTTTCCCAAAAAGAAGAATGATCTAAATTTCCAGAAGAGCTTTGTAAGAAATCATTATGGTTACCGGAAGCGGTTGTTTGCAGATTTTTGGAAAGGTTGTCTACCAAAGTATTAGGCTGAGGGTGCTGATACATTGCCCGGCCCTTTTTGAAGTTTGGGTGAAATGATCAATGATTTGATTTTTGTCTCTTCTTTTTTTGTGTTTTTTTCATTGCAACAAAATAAAGAATAATTAATCCCAAAGAATTTGTGATTAAATCATTTTACAGGAAGAAACTGGTATTTTCTGAAAATTTAAAAAAAAAAAGGTGCCGATACTTTTGGCCACACTGTAATTTTTTAATGCTATTTTCAGTTAACAAAGCCTTTTTTTTGTGTTGTATTCATTAAAAAAACACCCCTTTTTTTTCAATGAAAATCCAGTTAATTTTGGAAAGTCATTTCTTTTGCGAAATTTTTATCCGGGGTTTTATTTAAAGCGTGTTTGTGCTATTGTAGTAGTAAAAAAAAGGGTTTTTTTTTTTAAACGCCAAAGAAAAAAATTTTGCCGTAGCAAAATTTCATACCCGGGGGTTTTTTTAAGTTTTTTCTGCTGTTGTAGTCAAAAAAATTCACGTAGTTTTTTCAAACCCCACTGCTTTAAATTTTTTTGGCAGTCATTTTTTTTGCGCAATTTTAATCCAAGGGGTTATTTAAAGCGGTTTTTTCTATTGAAATCAGTAAAATAAACGTGTTTTTCAATGCCAAAGAAAAAATTTTTCTGTCATAATTTAATCGGAAGGTTAATTAAGCCTGTTTGTGTTTTATATTCGTAAAAAACATGTTTTTAAACAGAAGTAAATTTTTCCGGGCCATTTGTGGACGCAATTTTATCCGGGTTCCCCTAAGTTTGTTAGTGGGTTTATTTGGAGTAAAAATACGGGTGTATAATTACAAATACAGTATTTCATTAACAGAGTCGACATTTTTAAACAAACGTATGTGAAAGGAGGTGGGCGGGCTCCAAAGTCAGTGGCAGGGCAAAACTTTCCGGAGCGGTACGGACAGCACGAAAGGGGGACATCGCAGAGGGGTGATTCGGTGGAAGGCAAAAACTGCCGGTGTATTTTAGCAGCTTTTTTGGTGTTGTCCCTTCGGGCCCCCTCAGCCAGAAAATAATATTTGGTCTGGCCAGTGTCCTATACAGCGACGCGAACAATTTGAGGGACAGCCCAGCAGCTACTTGGCAACGAAGGAGGGGGGGCAACACCCCTGTTTCTTGCAGTTTTGATGTGGGAATGGCGGGGGATTTTTTTTGGCCAGGGGTCACCCTCCCCTTTACCAAGACGTTGAGGAGGACGGGATACGATAAAACACTCTTAAAGTATAAGGGGGTTATTTGAATCAATTTTCTGCATTACACCAGTTTGTTCAAATGCCCCGTAGGAATTGAACTAAAGGAGACCATAATACAGGGATTTTTTTTTAAGGCTTATTTTGCATTCTATGCCATTTGTTGTTTAAATTCAGTACAAAATGGAAGGGGACAAAAACAAAAAGCAAAAGCAAATGCTGAAACTGGCTTTGTATGAACTTCTTCGTATGAAGAAGTGAATCTTATTCCAATTTACAGAAAACAAAAAACAAAGTCCTTCTGGACCTTCCCTGTTACCGGGGAAAGATTTAAAGTGGTTTAAGAAAGCAATTGATAAAGTTCTTTGTTCATGAACAGATAACACAGGTGATAAAGGAAAATTTTTGCGAACTATTATCCGGGGGCCCTGATTTTGAAATCCTCTAGTCTTTTTAAAAGGGAAAAAAAAAGGCCCTCAAACAACCCCCAAAACTAAAAAATAAATAATACTAATAATAATTTTTTAGAGCCAATAGAGAAAGATTTCCATCAGCCTCGTATGGATATCTGTGTACCGTACCTCTTGCCTCCTCCCTTGACCCTGACCCCTTGCCGGTGTCCGGGCCTTTAATTTGTCTCCGACTCCGATTTGCCTTACGATTTGTCCCTTGCTACACCCTTGGCTGCTACGCAAGCAAGTCACGCGGGGGTGCGGGATGGACTTGCGCGGCGGGCTAGGTGACAACCGGGACCTAAGACCCGCTCCCGGGCATGGTATTGAATCGCTTGCGTGGCCCCGGGTTCCACTCCGCTGCCCGTGAAAACATGAAGGGGTTTTGGAAGCGTTTTTCATCCCTAGTCCGGGCGATGACAAAAAACCTGTCCATAAAAGGGCCCTGAGCAAACGGCAGGTGTACCCCGAGCCCAGGCCAAATTTAAAATTCACAGGGTGTATCCTTTCCGTTTTGGATCATCAAAAATATTAAATGGCCTTTTCTGTTCAATAATTTCCCTCTGTTAATATATTTTTTCCCTATTATCTTTTCCCCTGTTCAAAAATTTTCCCCCCCTTTTAAATAATTTTATTCCTGTTCTAAAATTTCCCCCCTTTTTAAAAATTCCCCCCTGGTAATATATTTTTTCCTGTTATCTTTTTCCCCCTGTTAAATAATTTCCACCGGGTAATAATTTTTTCCCTGTTCATAAATTTCCCCCTGTTAAATAATTCCCCCCCGGTTAATATATTTTTTCCCTTTTCATCAATTTCCCCTGTTCAATAATTTCCCCTGAATATTTTTTTATTCCGTTCATAAAATTTCCCCCTGTTCATCATTCTGTTGCCCTTTGTAACCGACCTTTCTGTAGTTACCTGCCCTCGAATCTCCGCCGCCGCCCTGACCTGTTGGCTTTACTTTGACTAGAGTTTCGTCTTACGATTCTGGACCTTGCTGCGCCTCGGCTGCCACCACAAGCTAGTCGCACCAGGGGTAGCAACCTGGTAGGACTGCCGCCGCAGAAAGTCCATCATGCCTTGCGGCGGGGGGCTTGGTAAAAAACCGGGGACCTATTAGACCCCACTCCCGGGGGCCGCTACCCCGCTTGGGTGGTCCAGAGGAAACCCACCCGTCTCGTTAAAAAGGGCGAAGTGAAAGCCAAGTTTCCTGGCCATATTTTGAATGGTGCAGGCCCACCACTTGAAAAGAGAGGGCTGCAGTACCACCAATTGGATAGGGAGCACGGAAAGCTTCTGCACTTAGGGGGGCTAGAGCATACGCTGTCTCTTGGCAATCGTCTCGGTGAACGACTGTTGCCCTGATCCCGAGGGCGGAGTATCGGATGGTAGATGATTTAAAGACAGGGAGTTGTCTTTGGCAGAGGTGGGGAACCCTTTGACTGCCTAAAAATGGGAGGGCGTGCCACTGGGTGCTGCAGTGTGGGGAAAGGATCCCACAAAACTGACAAGTAGGGTGACATCATGATTTGAGCGGGGCCCGTGGTGCCAAACATTGGGGTTCCCGGGCATGCCTTTATTTTCTGCCCACAATTTACATTAGTTTGTTCCCCATCTGGTGTTCGAAAAAAACGGCACACCCCCCAGGTAGGTGATTTTACCACCAAAGCCCCGCACTGATGACTGTTACCGCCGCTGACCCATACCCCCTGTGTCGCTACTTTCTGGGGACCTGAAAAGTGGGGTTAAATGGGGCCGTTTGGCTCCCAAACCTCACACTAACTACCTATTAAATTAATCCCGGAACCATGAAATTTTTTTTTTTATAACAATAACGTACAAAAAGGGGGTACCCCCCGTTAACACAACCGACCAAAAAAAGGAAAAAACCATTTAAAAATGTAAAAAACTTTATTTAACATGCATAAAAATGAACAAAAAACTAACACCAAAAAAATAAAAAACCCCCCACCACCCAGATAAAAAAAAGAATGTACAAAACACGGAGGGGCTAGGGTCACGCCCAAATTTTTTTTAAAAGGGTTTCTCTTTTGTCGGGTTTTTCCAACCCCACACTGTGAACCCTGTGACTCTCGGCCACCTACCGACTTCGGGCTGCACCACTGCCGAATCAAGCTGCCCGCTTCTTTTCCCAAAGATAATGATGAACCCTTGACACGTTTTGGTAGGGTAATGGTAGATCACTGTCTTTCAAAACCACCGTATCTGAGACACCCAAATTTACATCCCGGCCAGACTTAACTCTCATGTCCCAAAATCCCAGTTTTTCGTCCCAAAAACCCCCCTTTCTTCTCCCCGTTTCCCAAAACTTTTAAGTAAAAAAAAGAAGCTTCCGGGCGGGCAATGGGGAGTCGAGGGTAGGCGACCGCGTAGGGCGCCACTTATCCCAGGGAGAAAAGGGGGCACAAGGGGCATGGAGTGGGCTAATTTCCATTTGGGGGGGGACTGTATGCCTTCTTTTTAACTAGGGACCTACCCTTGGCCCAGCCCTTGCTTGCTTCCCCAATGCGATGGCTACTCGATTAGTGTTTGCCCGTCAAAGCCGTCCCCACCTAAAGTGTCGCTGTAAAACCTGACCACTCACAACATAACCCCCCTTACAAACTCCCATCACTATTTGCCCGCTTCTGCAAAAGCAGGGGATGTCTTTCCCCACCTCTTTGTGCCCACTGTCCTCAAATATTTTGGTCCTCACTGTATAGTGGGCAGGGCCACAGCAATAGTAGTTTTTTGGGGTGGGGGAAACGAAGGGGGGGAGAGGTGGGTTTGAGGACAGGGGGCCCCCCACCGCTCCCTGGCATGAAAATAGGGGTTGTTGGGGGGACAAACCCACCAACTCTTGGCTGGGGGTTTTAAAGTCCTTTGGGAAAAAGTGTATGACCTAGTGTTGGTAACACATGGCGGTAAACACCGGTGGTGGCCTCCAGGGGGGACTTTGCTGGACGTCCCCGTATGTGCTGCGATCTGTGGCAGCTCCGGTAAACCCACTTTGTTTTTTTATGCTATTGTAGGATCTTAGATCTCAGCTGTAACGGGGCTGGAGGTGGATCCATGGCCTGCAGGGGATGGGGTAACCCAACCAGGGTGGAAATTTTCAGGTCCCGGTATTCCCAAGCCCGCCGCAAAGGGGTGGCTTGCCCGGGGTCTCCCCGGGGCACTTCCCCTGGCGGGGGTTGCCTGGGTGGGGCCCCGGGGAGGGAGGTACGGAATCGGAGGCGGTCGTGTGGGGGGAGGCAGGAGGGCAGGGCAGGCGGCTTTTGGCGTAAACTTTGACAGGGGAAGGGCGGGCTGGCGGGAAGGTTCTGGTCGGTAAAGTAAAGCTCGAGGTTCGGGGTAAAGTAGAAGGAATAATAATGCTGGAAGGCTTTTCCCAAATGGAAAAAAAAACAAAGGGTCCGGGAAGGCGCCAGGAAGAGGGCCCGGGCTTAAATAGGACAGGCCCCGGGAATGACCAATTACCGGCCATGCCCCCTTTAAAATTTTTTAAACTGCCGGCGCGCGCTTTTCCCTGGGGGGGGCCACGCGCGGGAAAACGGAAACGGCTAGGGAGGAGCGTGGCCGGGTAAAGGAAAGCCGGCGGGGATGGGGGGTGGCGGCCCCCAACCCGCGTGCGGGAGGGGGTCTTTTGGGGTAGTGGGACAGTGGTCGCAGGGGCGTCCGTAACTCGCTCTTTCTTTCCTCTGGTGCTGACTTACCTTTCAGGTGCGTTCCCCTTCAGTTTTTTGGGCATTTTTTCCCCTTAAGTCCCCCGGAATTGAAGGGGGGAAGCGATTCTAAAGCGACGGAGTCATGTGCGTTTTTCATCTAAAAACAGCATTGTATGAAAACCAAACAAGCTCCCCCTGCAATTTAAGCATGGCACAAAGTTCTACAGCACCCTACAGGCTCTTTGCAGCCGGAAAAAAAACATTTTTTTTAACCAATTCGTCCCGAAAATAATTGGGCTGAAAAAAATTTTTTGGAAAATTCGGGGGATCTCTAAAAAAATAAGTCATGGATGGTGTTTTCTTTTTCATTTTCTTATCTTGTTGGATCACAAAATTAAAGGACTTTTTTTCAGCAAAAACAGCTCAATGAACATCTTCTGCTCCTCTTTATTTTAAATCAGAAATGCTCCTGTATCTGGCAGTATATATTCCCAAATCAGTTTATTTAGTGATAAATGTCACAATACCAGTACAGTTTCTCTGAAATGGCTGATTTTCAAAAATACAGCTGTGATGTTTAAAATATATACTTGTGGTATCACACAAGGTTTGTTCTGTATTCTGAACTTTGGGAGAGTTAAAAATGAGTAAATGCAAAAAAAATTTTTTCTGTGATGTATTTTTTATACCAGAGGATTGTAAAACTTTCACCCGTAAGAAATTTTTGATCAATATGTTATTTCGACCAAAATGTTGCCATTCACTGCAAAAAAGTGGAGACCTTTAAAATGGTGAGAATTACAGTAGATGTAGGTACATTATACATTTTCAAACTATTATTAAAAAATTTTTAAAGATGGAGAATGTACATATTTAAGGGGGTGCTTCTTAACAACCACCAGCGGTTTTTTTTTTTCAAAAAATCGCTTTTTGCATTTTTGGGAGTTCACACAGCATTTTTCAATATTGAAAAACGCGTGTAAACCACGCACCCCAAAATGTGCTGCAAAGTTTGGAGCATTTTGCAAAGAATCAAGAGCTGACTTCAGTTTTTTGAATGGATCCGAAACTATCAGAAAGACACAAATAAATACGCATCGGAGATGACCCTCGAACGCCAATGCGGGGTTTTAAATTTAAAGCAATGAAATCAACTGCAATGTTAGAGCGTTTTTTGGGTCCATTTAGGGTTTTTGGGGAAAAAGGATCCAAACACGCCATCACAAAAAAGCTTGTGGAAATTTCCCCTAGCTTTATGCTTGGATGTAAAAGGGAAATGTGTGGAACTGGGATGAAATACATATTTTGTTTAATTTTTTCTTTAAAAAAATTTTTTTAAAAAAAAATTAAAAATGACTCCATTTTCACGTCATTCCAATCTACTCCCTTTCCCCTCACTTATTAATCCCCCTCCAGTCCCCCGGGAAAAAAAAAATTTGTTTAAGTTTTAACCATAAAATCTTAAATCCTTTTTTTCCCCTTTTTACAAAAAAAAAGTTAACCTTTTTCCCTTGTTCCATAAAAGATTGGCCTTTTTTTTTAAACAGCTTTAAAAATTTTATTTGTTAATATCCCGGTTTACTATATTTATCCATTCTGTTACGGTGCAGGGCTGCGGCCGCTGTAATGGCCCCCGGTTGGCCCGTCCCTTGCTGCACCCCCTTCCCAATATATTTAAACCTGCCCCGGGCCCTAAATCTCTGCCCACAGACTTATGGTTTTTCTTTCTGCTCAGTCTTGTACTCATCCTCTGTGGGTTTCCCTTTTGCTTGCACGGAAAACCCTCTAGGGCCGGCTCAGCCCCTGTCGGAATTTTAAAAGAGACAGTACCTAATTCCCTGCAATCAACCTGCCCCCTTTTTCTGTTTGCATATAAGAAACTTTTTTTCCTTGTTCAGATCAGTTCTTTGATGTACCTAAATAGGCTTTGACCTCGGGGCTGCTGTTTCGTGTGATCACCTATGCAGTTACCAGTATGTTTCCAGTTACGTCCCTTATCGTGTATCCCCCGCCGTTTGCACCGTCCACTAATCCCTGCTGTATACTGTCTTTGTAAAAGGTCCCCCATCTGTCCTGGGGACTGCGCTATCTGTCTATGGAAAAACCTACGTGTTAAAAGGTCCCCGGTCCCAAGCACCTTCTATCTTTTCCGGCACTTTGGCCCCCTTTTGCAAGTTACCCCCTAAGATGGGCGAATTGTTTTCTAACGAAGTGGAGGTTTAGTTAAAAATTTCGGGGAAAACTTCGGTTCGGAACAAAGGGGTCGAAGGTTGGGGGTACTTTGAAATGAACAAAGGGGTGTTTTAAATTGAAAAAGGGCTGCGAGCACAGGGGCGTCAATGGGGAAAAGAACTCGGGGAAAAAAAGGGGGAAGGGCATACCTACATGACTTGTGCAGAGATGAAGCCAATCAGAGCCCGGGGGGGATTTGTGAGTAAACCGCACTATATAAGCCCGGGGGCGCAAATTGCTGGGAGCTCTTTACCGCTCTCACTGAAATGTTTTGGGGAAGGTGCTGCTGCGGCTGCTTATGATAGCTGTTACTAAAGAATTTCTTTTTTTATAAAAACCTTTTTTTGGGGGGGTCAAGCTTGTTTAAGGGGACTGCTTCTCTTAAGTTCTTTTTTTGATTTTGGGGGGAAATTGGATCGGGAAGCCCAGTGTGCGCCCCAAGTGCGTTTGATTTTACATTTTAATGCTATCTGCTCACAGCCTTTGAATTTAAAAGGGGGTTATCTAAGCCTTTTTCCTGTTGTTTCTTTTTAAAGAAACAGCGTTTTTTTTACAATCAAATACAACTTCTTTTTTGGTTGCTCTTTCTTTTGGAAATTTTAAATCCGGGGGGTTAAATTTAAAAACATTGTTCTGTTTTTGTGGTGACAAAAAGAAAAGTTTTTTTTCCCCGGAAAAAAAAGACATTTTTCCTGTAGCAAAATTTATAAGGGAAGGGTTTAATTAAAAGGGTTTTTCCCTCTTGTTTTTTTTGTAGCGAAAATACCACCATTTTTTTTCACACGTTACAAACGGGTTTGTTTTTGGCTCCCTCAAATTTTTTTTGCGCAATTTACTTCCGGGTTTAAATTTAAGCTTTTCGCTGTTGTGTTGACTAAAAAAAACCGTCTTTTTCCCCGGAAAAAAAAGACATTTTTCCTGTAGCTTTAATTCTTTAAACAAAAGGGTTTTAATTCCCATTTTTTCTCTTGTTGTGTAGCGTAAAATACTTGCCTTTGAAAACACGCTAAAAAAGCGGGTTTAATTTTTTTGGGTTGCTAATTTTTTTTTTGCACAATTTACACCCAAGGGGTTTAAAATTGGGTTTTTTTCTGCAGTTGCATCGTAAAAGAAACTTTGTTTTTCCCCCCACCAGAAAAAATTTCGGGTTAGCAAAAATTAATATCCGGGGTTTTAATTTTTCCCTGTGTTTTATTTTTAATTTAAAATACACAAAATTTTTTTAAAAGGCACATAAAAGTTTTTTTTTCCCTGCCCATTTGGGGAAAGTGCAATTTTATTCCAAACAGTTACCAAGTTCTTAGGGGGTTTCTTTTGGGAGTAAAATACAGGGTGTGCTTTTTATCAATATCCCGATATCTTCATCAAACAGTGTTGTACTTTTAGAACAAACGATGTAGACAGAGAGGTGGCAGGTTTTTTTAACATGCGAGGGGCCCATGGCCCCAAACATTCCTGGAGCGGCCCGGGTTCCCCAGCCGGAAATGGGGAGGTCGCAGCGGGGTTTCACTCGGTAAAGCCAAAACTCCCGCTGTCATTTTGCGGCCGTGTGTTGCCCAGCAAAAAAAAGGGTTTTTTGTTTGGTTGATTTAGGTCATCCATTTCCCCTCCGATGACATCTACCCCCCAGCCGGATTTGGGTTTGGGATCGTCAGAAAAAACCCCTTTTTGGGGGCTTGGCCCGGGGGGGTCAGGGGCCCTCACCTGACCTAAACCGCCTCTTCCCCCGATTCCTCATTTCAGAGATTTTACTTTTTGGTCTGGTTCGCGCCACTATTTTGGGGGGGAATGAACAATTTAAAGAGGGCAGTCAGCACCCTACTTGGCAGCGAAAAAAAAGGGGGGCCCAATACCCCCTGCTTTTTTGCAGTAGGCGGAAAATGTATAGTTTTGGGGGAGGGGGGGGTGGCATGGGAGGTCATGTTGTGAGGGGTCCCCTCTGCATACCAAGAGGGGGATGGGGGAAAGCAGTGACGATAAAAACAAAAAATTTGTTGTTGATGTAGGCTAAACGCCCCTATGGAGCCGGGGTAAAGAAAAAGGGCTTCAAAATGGGTTATTTAGAAAAAGGGGGCGTCGCTTGCGTGTGGGCAGGGGCCCGAGCCAGAAAGTGGGTTGTGTGGCCTGAGTCGGGAAGGGTTGCGGGGTGTGAGGTCGGGAGCCAAGCGGCCACGGGGTAAAAAAACCCGCTTCGCGGGGTCCAAAAAAGTAGGGGGGGGGGTTAAACGAGGGGCGGGGGGTTAGTAGCCACTAAAGTGAGGACCCGTTGGGGGGTTTAAAATCACCCAAACTGGGCCCGGGGGTGTGGGGCCATTCTTTGTTTAAGGGACACGGGGAGGAGCCGAATATGGGTATATGTAGAATTGTGGGCAGAAAGGGGGAAGGGGCCGGGGAGTAAATTTGGGGCCCCCAAGGCCCCTGCTTTTAAAAATTTTTGAAAGCGTCCCCACCCCGGGGGCCGGGGAAAAGAAACGTGGCCCCAGATGTGGGGGGGCCCATCCTGCCGCCGCGAAAGCGCAGCGGCCCAGGGGGCCGATCCCAATTGCACCCGTAAGGCCCACCAACATTGCGGGAAGGGAGCTGTTTCTCTTTGCCATCATCCCCCGGTCCTTTTTGCTCCGGTCCTCGTTTACTAAATGGCCCCAAGCGTCTTTTTCGGGGAGGTGTTTTGAAAAGGGGACAACGTATGCGTAAAAACCCATCCTAAGGTCCCAAGCGCGGGCCCCTTTGCCCCTGTCCAAGTTTTTGGGTTTATTGCAGCCCCCCCCCTTTTTTCCAAATGGTGGGACTCTGAAACCATTCAGAGAACTAATGGCTTGTCCCAAAGGGCCGAGATGGAGATTTTCCAAGCCGTAATTTTTTTTTCCCAAAAAAGGCAGGGCCAGCACTTCATAATTATTAGAACAGGAAAATGGGCTAGTCCTTGAGCTTTTTGGTTTGGGTTCCCAAAGGGGCAAAGGCAGCGCGGAGTCTGGAGCTGTAACTACGGGGCCGGGCCAGTACCCTGTTCCTTTACGGGGTATTGGGGGGAATGGGGCTTCCTGCCCAGGGGTCACCCAAATACTTGGACAGGAGACGCCGCTTTCTCCTCCCCCGTTGTCAAACTGCGGGGGTCCTGCGCCCAAAGTCCGCCTCCCCCTCCTTTCCCCCACCACCCCACCATCTCGCCTCCACAAAATTTCTGCTCCATTTATACCAAAAAGTGTAGGGCACAGTGGTGTAAAGCGTTCTACACCTGGCTTGCCTCGGTGAACGAAAATAAAACAGGGGGGAGGGAAATGCTCCGCGGGCATGCAGAAAAAAATCGATTTTGGGGCTTTCTCCCCGCCCAAAAACAAATCGGGCCAAAGGTGGGCGACAATCGGAGTAAAAATGGGATCCGGTGCACCGAGGAGGGATGGTCCATGCCCCCCTGCTTTGGGATGGGTTCAATTGGTTGTGAAAAGGTTCCTGAAGTCTTTTCCCCCGATCTTCAGAGATTCTGGAAAAAAAGGCCAGGAAAACTGTTTCATGCACTTCATCAATTTTCCCACAAAGCCAGGAACACCCCCACTCGAGTTGCAGGGGGGAGAACGGCCTCCCCCAACAGACTTGATAGCGATTTTTCCAAAACCCCTTTGGAATTTCCCGCTGCACTGTTGGACCGACTGTATGAAAGAGAAAGGCCATTAACGATTTTTTTATGATTTCCCGGGGACAGGGTACTTCCCTGTGAAAATTTGTTGTCAGCCCGTGGCAGCTATGCGTGAAAACCTTTCGTTTGTTGAGGCCATTCGAGGAGGGCCCCGTTATTTGTCAAATCGCCCCGGATATGGGATGAATTTAAAGTAATTCCCCTGCTTTTTGGTTCCCGGAACAGATGCTGAAAAAAAAACGTCTGGGCAAAGGGGTGGAGACGTGGCGGGACTCATTCGTGGGCCCCCATGAGTCAGTGGGGGGCTGAAATGGGGGGAGGAGGGGGAGGACATTGGAGAAAAAGCAATGTCTGGGGGGGGGAAAAAGATGGATTTTTTTACCCCGGGACAAGGAGGGGGCAAAGGGCAGCTGGAGGAGGAGGTGGAGTTGGGGGAAAACGAGGCAGATGAACCCCCCAAGGACCGTGGCAGTTTTACAGTGGGATGGAGGCAGGGAGCCCCCCGGGTCACTTGTGCAGATGGACCCCCGCATGTGATTTGCCCGGGGTTTGACAGCCGAAATCAGTAAACCGGCGGGGATGAAAATTTGGGTCTCCCCCCTATTGGACCCTCGCTACCCTTTCCAAAAAAGGGGCCCTTTTTCCCCCGCTATTGAGAGGGAGGACAAAATCAAATAAAATAGGGGGAAAATTTCCGGGGTCAGTTGGCCCGCCTTTCCTATGTGCGGATGGGCCCTCCTTTAAAAGGTCTGACCGGGGGGTTCTTTAGCACTCAGTACTACTGCCGCGGCTGCTGGGGGAAGGTGGGGGGGGTAAAAGAGTTTCCAGCTCCATCAGCAGAAACCCAAGGGCTGGAGTCACTGATGAGCAGCTTCATTTACCCGCCCAGTGAGGAGGGCAGTCACCAGGGAGCCGCCGCGCAGCAGGGGCCTGGAAACAATACCCTTGGAAACCAAAAGGTTTGGGGGGCCCCCACTTGGACAGCCTTTTGCCCCAAAAGTTAGAAGATTTCCCCTGGACTATGTTCCACCAAATTTGGGTTTTTGTGGCCCCAACTTGCCCCAGGGTTTTCAGGGGGGCTGTTCCCGCCGGCGAGTTGGGGGTGAATCAGGGCGGGGGTTCAGTGCGCCCGGGGGGCCCTCGTTACCCCCAAAGGAGAACCCCCTTTTTCCCGGGAAAAGTGGAAAAGGAAATGACCTATGTCAAGATGAATCAGGCGTGGATCGGCCAGGGTTTCAACCCCACAATTTCCTTTGGGTCAAACTTCTGCCATGACGGGGCCCCCCCCAAATGTGGAAATGGTTGGGTTCAAAAAACCTGCCTCGCCACTAATCTGAAAGCCGCCCCCGCCTGATGCCACACATCTCTGCCGTTTTCCCTTGCCACCAACCAAATTTTTCACTCTGTCTTGTGCCACTTTATGACCTCATGTGGGGGGGTGCTGTTTTCTTTGGGGCGGGGGGACATCCCCTGTGTCATTGTGCCACCTTTTTGAAACCCCATGCTTTTTGCTCCTGCCGCCGGGCAAAAAAAAATTTTTACTCTCTGTCATTGTTCCCCTCTGTGGCCTACTTTCCCGTTTTTTCCCTCCCGAATGTTTTGTGCCACTGCCTGACCTCATGCGGGTGCTGCCGTGAACCCCCACATCTTTTCTTTTTGCCCCTCTGTGGCCCCACTCCCGTTTTTGCCCCATCCAGAAGGGAAATTTTGCCCCTGTCTGACCTCATGGGTGCTGCTGCCGTGGCCCCCACACTCGTCATTTTTGCCACTTTTGTGGCCTATTCCCGTTTTTGCCACCCCAGAAAGTTTATTGTTTCCTCTGTCTGACCTCATGCTGCTGCCACCGTACCTCCACTCCCCTGTATTTTGTCCCCTCTTGGCCTAAATCCTGTTTTTTTCCACCTCCAGAATGGGCAAATTTTGACTGCCCGGAAACCCTGTGTGCTTTCCGGTCCCTCCCCAAACTGGGGTCATTGTGCCAAATCTGTGGCCTACTGGAGTTTTTGCCACCCCCAGAATTTTCATTGGGGCCACTATTCTGGGCCTCATGCTTCAGTTTCCCTTTACCCTCCCCCTTTTGTAAATTTTGGGGCCCCTCTTGGGTTTTACTCCTTTTTTTGCCAACCCCCACAATGTTTATTGGGGCCACTGTCTGACCTCTTTCTGTTGCTGCCCTGAACCCGCACACTGTGTCATTGTGCCCCTCTGTGGCCTACTCCCGTTTTTTCCCCCCCGAATGTCATTGTTTCCATGCTTCTTTCTGCTGCTGCCTTTACCTCCGGGTGTGTCATTGTGCCACTCTGTGGGCCCACTCCTGTTTTTGCCACCTCCCGAAGGGCATTGTGCCCCTGCCCGACCTATTCTGCTGCTGCCGTGACCTCCCCCTGTGTCATTGTGCCACTTGGGTTTTTCCTTTCTCCAGGGTTTTTTGCCCCTCCCCGAATGTCTTTTTGGGCCCCTGTCTGCCCCATGCTGCTTGCGGCCCTGACCTCCAAACTGTGTCATTGTGCCACTCTGTGGCCTTTTTGATTTTGGGGGGTTTTACTGGATTTAGACTAAAAACCCAAAATTTTAATAAATATACAAAAATTTTAAAAAGGGGTCAAATAAAACTCCCAAAAAACAACCCCAGCCCAAAAAATTTAAGATGCTATCCCTTTGAAAACTGACCCTAAAAGGGAAGCTACCTATTACCCAATTTTGGGGGGGTTCGCCCAATAAGGACGATCCCCCTGGAACCTAAAGGGGAAAAAATATCCCTAATTAGACCCAAAACAAAAGGAAAATATAAATATATTGGATTGCCTGTGCAATTTAAAAAATTAAAAAAAAATAATACAAGAAACCCCCAAGTCACCTTTGGAAAGATAAGGCTATCATATTTGTCACCAAGCCCCCAAATCAGTGGCCTGTCCCGGGTTTTGCCACCTCCGAATGTCCAAATTTTGCCACTGCCTGACCTTTATGCTGCTGGGTGCCCTGGCCCTCCCCACTGTGTAAATTTTTGCCATCTCTTGACCTCATTGTGCTGCCCGCTTTTGACCTTCCCCCTCTTTTGTCATTGTGCCCTCTTGGCCTTTCTTTTGTTTTGCCACCCCCAAATGTCATTGTGCCCCCGGGTTTACCTCATGCTGCTTCCTCTGGCCACCCCCTCTCTGTCATTGGGGCCCCTCCATTCCTCCCAAAAAAAATGTCCCTATTTTGGGGGCTGTCCCTATTTTTTTTCCCTTGTTCCCCTGTCCCTCCTAGCTCTATTTTAAAAGCCCCTTTTTTCACTTGGGGAAATAAAATTTGCGCAATAAATGCGGTTTTTGCTGTAAAAAGTATTTTGATTGCTTCCTGCTGGGTTTTTTTTATAACAATTTACTTATTATTTCACCCCTGGTTAAAAAAGCATTCCTGTTTTTCTCCTTTTTTTATGTTTTTAAAAAAAATTTGGGATGTATGTGTGGGGGGGTTTGGTGGTTTTAGAGGCATGTTCATGTGTTTTGGGGGTTGTTTTGGGGATGTCTTGCTGTGATTTTTATGGTTTTTGGGCCCCGGAAGAGGCGTGGCCTGATTTGTTCCCTTTTTTGAATTCTAAAAATTGGGAGGTTTTGCCCCTCTGTGGCCAAATACTGTTTTTTTCCCCCTTTCCCGAAAGTCATTGTGCCAAGTTTTGCCCCATTGCTGCCGTGACCTCCACACGTGTCTTGTGCCTTTTTGTGGCCCATCCCGTTTTTGCCAACCCCCCGAATGTCATTGTGCCAAATGTCTGAAACCCCATGCTGTGCGTGGCTGCTGGGCCCTTTAAACCCCCACACTCTGTCATTGTGCCCCTCTGTGGGAACCTGTTTTTTCCCCCTCCAGAATGTTTTTGTGCCCCTTTTCTTTCCCCCATTTCTGCTGTGGCTGGGCCCCCGAACCCCCACACTCGTCACTAATGTTGCCACCCAGTCTA